>JAOQGH010000005.1:1914629-1927582 GCA_025769975.1 Gallinago jamesoni
GGTGGCCAGGCCAGGCCCTGGTGGGGACCCTGTGGGGACGGCATGGCTGGGGTGCGGGGACATGGGACTGCAGGGATGGAGCACCAAGGGTGGACATGGTCTGGTCCCCCAGTCTCCACTGCAAACTTCACCCTCAGAGGCCTGGGCGATGCAGTGTGTATTTCAGATGCACTTCTTGGTTTTACTCCGGTTTTCCCTTCCCCCAGCTGTGCACCAACCCAAAGCCATACAGACCATCGGAGCTGGGCTCACCCTGGCCAGGCAGCCACTAGCCCTACCAAGAAGAGACAAGAGCAGCCCCATGGCCTCTCCAATACCCCACCTCTCCCCCACGCACTGCTGAAGGTGCTGTCTTGGCAGCTCATGCCAGCCAGGAAATTCCAGTTGGCTTTATTTATATATTTTTCCACCGAAGCGTAGCTGGCGGTAAGGCTAACCCACCGAGTTAACTTCCTCCTCAGTTAAACAAACAGCAAAATCATTACAAAATTATCTCCTGTGCATTAGAGTTGCATATATTCACTTATCCTATAGAGCAGAAACACGGGGCATTGCTTAATTAAAGATGTGGGTGTAGAGGCTCCAGGAGCACAGATTTAGCATGCAAATCTCCGGGCTGTGAGCGCGCAGCCAGGACACATACAGAGCATATTAATGTTGTGTGCACTGAGCCCCGCTGCTTAAAAAGCAGTGGCTAGACCTGGTCTGAGGCAAGGAGCACCAGCACTGGTTGATGCTGGGCTCTCTGCTCTCGCTCAACTTCATTAATTTACCTAAAAGCATCCCATGGGCAGAGGTAGGAAAGTGAAGGCGCCTTCACACCAACCTCAGTGGATGCCACACGCCATCAGAAACCTCTTTCCTCCTTCCTCTCCTTGCCCTGAAATAACTATATAAACCCAGCATCTCCAACTTCTTCTTTTTTTTTTTTTTTTTTTTTTTACAACATAATTCAGGTTATTGCCAAGAACTGCAAATTGTTTACCAGCCTCGCGCAAACAAAGCCTCCTGATCAGCCGCAGAAGCACAGCCCTGGGGCTTTCCAGCAAGCCTCAATTCTTTAATTACTTAACAAAAGCTCCGTCTTACCTTTTTTTTTCCCCTTTCCTTTGGCTGTTACCTTGGAAAACCACAACCCTGGACGCCTTCCATACCACACGCTGCTAAAAACCTCGTTTAGCGGTGATTTTGCCGGCGTCGTTCCCAAGCAGAGGGTGAAGCGGGAGCGAAGCCGTGCCATGGAGAGCTGTGTGGCACCTGAACCCGGCCTCGGCTCCAACTTCCCAGCAGGAAAAAGCCTCTCCTGAGCACACACACGTGCTCTTGCACACACACGTGCTCTCGCAGACCCAGCCTGGCAGCTGCAGGGTGGGCACCGGGGGCATTTCTCTCCGACTGTGTTGATCTTTGCTGGAGTCTGGGTTTGACCCTCAGGACCCCAAAGAAAGGCTTTCAGAGAGAAGCAGGCAAGTGACTTTTCTCTGGTGTGAGTGGGAAGGAGAGGGGGCACTGGGGACACCCACCAGAGCCACCCTGGGCATCTGCTCCGTTCTGCAAACCCCAGCTCCCTCCAACAGCCAACGGAGCGGGAAAGGCACCTCCAGAGGGTGTGGAGGCTCCTTCTCTGGAGATATTCCAAACTCACCTGGGGTTCCTGTCCATCCTGCTCTGGGTGACCCTGCTCTGGCCAGGGGTAGGACTGGGTGATCTCCAGAAGTCCCTTCCAACCCATGTCATTCCGGGATTCTGATCCTCCAGCTCTCGCCGCACACCAACACTCCGCTGCCGCCGTAGTTCGGGACAAGCAAGGCAGGTGGAAGGTAGAGTTTACTAAATTTTTTTTCAGGATGGCTTGTTTTTTCCATCTCGGAAAGCCCTCTAGCCCCTTTCATTGAAAAAGATAATCTGCACAATTTAAAAAAAAAATAAATAATCATTTTTTAATAAAGAGGCAGAATTTGCATTGCATTAACCGAGTGAGGGTTCAAGGTGCAGAATAATTTGCTGTCAATCTCGGGAAGGTGTCTGAGCAGGGGAAATAAGCCTCGTGTTCCACCTCGGTTCGGTGGAAGCTGTCATTGCAGCCAATGCATCAGTCAGGAGAAAAACATAACGTTGGCGGATCTCTGAATACATAAATAAAACATGCTTACCACTTGCCATCAGCAGAAAAATTAAAAAAAAAAAATAAAAAAAATCAGGCCGCCTTTCTAGCTCCCCCTTTTCCCCCTCTTATCTACAACACTTTGCTCTGTAGCATTAATTCAGTTTTCAACACCTCTGTTTTCAGACATCCAAATGGGCTGTAAGGAAAGGAGGGAGAGATGGAAAACAAACCCCAAAGTTTGGCAAAGCTGAGAAAATGCCGACTCAGCAGAGTCTCATCCCGCTCTGGCCTCATCCTGCCCCAGCTCCGGGTAACGATTCCCAGGGAGCGGGAAGGGCAGGAGGGGTTCAGAGGGGCCGGCTGAGCCCAAGGCACGTCGGGACCACCGTGGCTTTTCCAGCCCAGAGCCCAATGGCCACAACGGCGGCAGTGGTGGCATCTCCCACCCCCCTGGCAAATAACCCCCTCAGGTCCCAGTCAACGCCCCGGCAGCGCAGATGTCGCAGTCAAATGCAGTAAATTGATTTGCCGTAAGTCACATCCACTGTCCCAGCCATAAATGTGTCAAACCCAATCTTTTTAACTGTTAATAATGCCAGAAATCCCCCTCTTTTTGTTTTTTTTAGAAGCCTCCATTACCAACCCCTCCAGCAGAGAACTGGGGGTGTGGAGGTTGCAGTTACAAAAAAGGATCTGATCCAGACGAGTTTTTCTTCATCCCCCGGGATGCCCCGCAGCGGGGGAGGGGGGGTGGGGTAACCCCGGGCTCTGGGCTGGAGGGAGATGGGGGTGAGACCCCCCTGCTCAGCACTCCCAGGGCTCCCCTGCAGGGAGAGGACGGTCAAAAGGGAGAGCTGATAGGAATTATTCCAAGTTGAGTTTATTTATCCTTTGGCTCCCGAGGGAACTGCACGCCCAGCGCCTCTATCCGCAGCCATGGAGGCCTGATGCTTCATTTTGGGAAGAATCAATAAAAGCACAAGGTGGCTGGTTCCAAGACAGGCTGGCAGCAGTCCTGAGCTGTGCCAGTCCTTAATTCCGGAGCTTCCCATAACTACCTGGATCTCTGCCCCCCCAACAGGGATTTGGGGAGCTCCTCCCTCCCAGAGGCTGTTGCTTCCAGCCCGTTCCGTGCCTCGATTCCCACCAAAACACCCAGGGCAGCACCAGCCCCAACCCCCTGCCTCATATCGTGCTCCGCATCACGGCCGCGAGTCACACACTGGGCGGCCAGAAACCAGGGAGATGGGGCTACAGTAATTGGTGTCAAACTGCCCTTTCTGCCAGCGTTTCGGGGGCTGCTCTGACGGCACCGACGGAAATCACAGCTTGGGTTTAAGAGAAAGCTCTCCCCGAGCTCCCGCCCTCCCTGTGTGAGCAGCGGTGGGGAACATCTCCCCCCGCGCCCATCACCTCCTCCCAGTCTGCCGGGAGCATCTCGACGGCGCTTCCCACCTCCCCGCTCCCTCCCTCGCGCTCCTTTCTCCTCCCAGCACTCTCCCACCGCTGCCGACGGGATCAAAGCCCTCCTCCGGAACCCGTCTAGTTAATCACAGACCACCATCCGCATTTCCATGGGATTACACAAGAAAATCATGGTGTGCAGCTGCAGGAGCGGTGCTTCCACCCAGCACACGGGAAACACCACCAGTCCCTCCCTCCAGACCTTCCCAGCCTCTCGCTGTCCCACCACAGGCCAAAGCAGCAGGTCCAAACTCATCCCACCAAACGAGACCCATGGATGGAGGAGGTGGGTTGGTGATGAAGTTGAAGTGATGAAGAGTTACGCCACCTCCTCCTCTCACTCTCTGCAGTGGCAAGTTCAGCCCTGAGCTGATCCTCACACCATCCCTCCCAGGGCTTTGCCTCCAAGGTTACTGGTTGATCCCACTTCGTCAGCTCTGCTTTGCCCTTGGAGCCCACCAAGGCATCCATCTGCAGTCCAGTCCCAACCATGACCCGTGGCCATTGCTGCTGGCTGTCCTGCTGGGCTGTTCCACCAGGGCTCTTGTCACTTTGGTCACCATGCCACTTACCCCCAGAAACCTGCTTAAACCCCCCCCACCACAGCTTTGCAGCTGAACCATCATCCATCCCACAACCTCCTCACCTGGCCCTGGGCTCCCCACGTTTATGAAGGGGCAGGAGCCGCAGCCGGGAGGAGTTCACACTGGGAATCAGAAATAGGGGCATCGCTTTGTGAGCTTCCCACTCGCTGGCACTTCACTTTCTCTCATCGTGAAAAGCCTGCAGCCCTTCAAGCAGGACACAAACCTCCCACAGGCCACGCTCCAATCCAGAAGGTGCAGGACGGAGACAGCAGTTAGGAGCAATTGCTGCAGAGACAGAAAAATAATGGATCGGTACTTCTTCGGATGAGCCCAGCCCTGGGAAAGTAATCGAGCTGGGGTGGAACGAGCTCCCCGGCCATCCCTGTGGTTTGGATGTTTTTCACAGTTTCATACCGGGATAGAATAAACAAAAAAGAGTCTGTGTTGGGTTTTGTTTGCTAAATATTGAAAGGTTGAGAAGCGTCAGGAAGCCTGGGGAAAGGGCAGTGACTCCAGGAGGGAAGGACGAGGTTACATCGCGCTGAGCAGAGAGAGTAAGGACAGCTTCAGTGGGGACCTACCTCGAGAAATGCCACCTCCACACACCCAGGTGCTGCTCTGCTGGGGACAGCTGAGGATCAATGCATTATTTACTTATTTTTGCAGCAGGCTTTTACATTTTTGTCGCACTCAGCCCCCCCTGGGGCTTTGGCCGGGAGCCGACAGCAGCACAGCAGCCCTGGGGGGGTCTGCTCATGGGCACCCCTTGGCGTGGGGTGTCCCCTCTCCCGGCACAGGCTGGGGCACAAATTCCATGTGGCATATGCCACAGGGCCAGTTTGTCTCCTGGTCTCTAATCGACTCGGGGTCTCTATGGGATCCTAAATGGACACTGGGATTTTCAGTAAGCGAGCCATTGATATTCCCTCGGTTCTCCCCGTTCAGCAGGGTCAACGTGTCTCGAACACAAACCCTTTGGCAGAAGCTCCTGATGATCAGGGCCAGCTCTTCCCTCCCCGAGGGGCCGTATCTCAGCCTAAGCCTCCAGCTCCCCTCTGCCCTGTCACCCCAGAGCCGCTCTGCCACGGCCAGCCTGGCATGGGAGCCCTTAGGAAAGCCCCAAAAAGCTTATGCACTAAATCTGCGCAACAGCAAAGCCTTTCTCTAAATCAAATGAAGACGACAGCCCTCTCCCTCCATCCGCTAGCAAAGTTCCAACTGCAGGGATAAGGCCTGTCACCAGTTAAAAAGAAAATTCCCCTTGGCTGAAGGGGGCCGAGGGGAGATGGTGGCGGTGGGTGTAACGCAGCGCTGGGGGGAGAGCGTGCTTGGACGCTTGATTCAATTTGGACTGGGAATTACACGCCTATCTACGCTTTTTCGAAGCTAATGGGAAATTTCATGGCTTTTCAGGAGGGGCGGGTGGGTGATTACCAGGGGACCTGCTCCCAGCTGACCCCCCCACACCGGGCACAGCTCGGGCTGGCTCCGTTCCCAGCTCAGCCTGGTACTCCCAGGTACCACAGAGCTGGAGGGCAGGGACAAGGTCGGGCGATTCCCCCATCCCGGGGGTCACCTCCGGGAGGAAGAGGAGGAGAGCAGCAGCCTCTCCTGCCTCCCCTGCGCCTGGCACCAGTCCTACGGCTGAGGAACAGCCTAACACAAACACTAATGACCCTAATTCTCATACAGCCTGAGCGTCCTATGCCCGGCGTTGTAACGGGGGGGGTTGCTCTTCCATCCCCCGTGGGGCGTGATGGTGTTTAGGGGAGAGCGGGCGCAGGAAGCGGAGCCGAGCCACGCTGCAGCCCCTGCACCGGGCAAGCCCTGGGGATGCTCTCCTGGTACCCTGCCCCGGAGTCACTGCACAGTCAGACGTAAATCCAATATGTAAAAGAGGCACTACATTAAAAAAAAACCAAAAAAAAAAAACAACAAACCAACCACTCAAAAGTTGCTCATAGTTTTGTTCCGCACGGACAGCATTGATCTCGGAAAACACGGGCATTTCAAGGTGCAAACGAGCCTTTCCTGCCTCTTACAGGCTCTTCTAGCGCTGTGACCTCGTGTGAGCGAGGCTAAAAAAGGTGTGAGAGGCGTTTAATTACAAACTCACCGAATGCCTTTGACAAGCTCAAATGAGAGTCTGCCTGAGCAGCAATCCTTTCTCTCCCAGCGCCGAGCCAGCGCGCCCTGAACCGAGCGCCGGGGGGTGAGGGCAGAGTCACTTAAATACGAGTTGGGGAAAACAAAGCCTTTGGCTGCAAAGTTCAGCGCAGAGAGTCGCTGGTTTTATTAAAAACTACTGATCTTGGGCCGGGGGAGGAGGGAGAGGAGGGGGGAGGGAGAGCTTGCAAATTCAGCGAGGGAGAAACCCAGAAAATTTGCTCAGAATTCCAAAACACAGAGTGTGGGAGCGACGCCCGGGGTGAGTGCTGCGAGAAATAGCCGCCCGGTTTTGAGCCTGACTTTTCAAATGAGCTCACCTCGTTTGGGCTTGTGCCTCCTCCCTCCATGGTCCTGGCCGTAAATGGTCCAGTGGAGAGAGGACTTGCTGGCAGGAGTCTCAGCAGAGGTGGTGCCAACGTCAGAGCACACATCCCGGGGCTGGGAGGCATTCACAGGAAAAGACATTTTTGAGCCGTAATTGCCCTCGACGTGCCCGTTCAGGGGGGGCTGGCAGCCCCCTGCCCATGCCGGAGCCAGGCAGCCCCCCCACCCCATCACAGCCACAGTGGCCAGCACCACCAGTGGCCCTAGTGGCCCCAAAAGTGGTGGCTGTGCCACCTCTACAGCCAAAGGGGGCAAAAACCAAGCAGGAGGAAGGAGGCTGCAAAATAGAACCAAGGAGGTACCCATCCTGGGGTGGGGACCCATCCCGGACTGGGGACACCAGGAGAAGAGCAGGAGATATGGTCCCCACCATGGGGATGAGGACCTGCTGGCCCCACTGAGAAACCATTAATATTCATGAAGATGAAAGCTGGTGGGTCTTTAGCAGGTCCCGTTCTCCTCAGATGGGAAGAGATCACGTTGGTCCCCCCATTTATTAACGTCCTTGATGCTTTTTACCTGACCCACTCCAACGTCTGGATCTCAGCCCACGGTTACATGGAAAGACACACTGAAAACCAGGACAGTTAAGGATTGGGACAGGGCTGTTTGGGCATTAACTGGGATGGGCAAAGCAGGACTCGGAGCCCCAACAAACCTGGGGGTGCCAGCAAAGGCAGCGGGAGCAGGGGGCCGGGCAGAAGCCCCCTCTGGTCCCAGGGAGGTGGCACCAGACACCTCTGTGGTGCTACCATGATGCTGCAAGAGACGCAGAAACCTGCAGAGGCTTCCTGCAAGAAGGAAGACCACCAGAAAGGCGTCCACAGAGCAAAATTTAGGGGCATTTCTCACCCGTGGCATTTAGAGGCAGCCCATCAAACCCACCCCACCTCCTCCTCAGCCATCTGAACATGTGTTTCTCGGCGCAGCGGGAGGGGGGCTCGTCCACCCCTCCTCTCTTGGCAATGTCCATGTATCTCAGGAAGCCTATAGCCGATGAAATACGTGACACGCCGAGGGAAGTGCCACCGAACATATGGCTCTGCGGGGTAATATATTCAGAGAAGTTTGATTTAAACGTAGCGGAGAGGTAGGTGGAGATCCTACAATCTGTTTAGGGGGAGCCGTGCCCTTCAAAAGATTTTGAGGTGATTTCCAATGAAATGGGATGCGACGCGGAGCCAAGCTCCGTGACACCAGTGCTGGGACCGTGGGGATGACTTCAAAGAAAACTGTGGGAGATGCACCACGGTTCAGGTGTTTCTGGACCATCAGGCTCAGGTTGGATTTTCCCTCTGCTCAGAGGTCACCCATGGCAAGGTGTCCTGCTCCAGCTCAGGATAAAAGGCTGGTCATTGCCGAGCAGCTTCCAGGGCCTTTCCCAAGCTCCCAAATCTAAAAACAAGGAAAAGCACCATCAGAGACCGTGCATAATGTCCCCACGTGTGCCAGCTCCTGCCCTGGAGCCGATGCTGAGCCTCCAGCCTGGTCTGACACAGGCTACTCCACACAAGCTTTTAAAAAAAAATAATTAAGTATAGCAGCTTGAAAGCTACACAGCAGCATTCTGCTCATCAGGTGACCTTAATTAGACTGTAAAGTGGGGAAAACATTAATAGGAAACGGTGCCTGCTTGGAGGTGACGAATAAAACCCATTGATCTCTAAGTACCAAGCTGGCGACACTTTGTTTGGGGGAAAACATACGATTAAAAGGATCCCCGAGGTGACAGTAGCACGGCCCCTGGGTGGGCTGCCTGGGGACAGGCTGGTCGAGAGCTGGGTGCAGGACCAGCCCCACGGAGCTGCGGCTGGTTTGTGCAGAAGCTTGGGATATAATTGTCCTTCCTGACCTCAGCCGTGGGTCTGTGCAGCCATCGGTGCCCTACTCCTGAGGCAGAGCAAGATTTCCTTGGAAAACCCCACTTGAACTCGGAGAGGTGACACTGGGGAGGTCCGAGCCCACCTGCCCACACCCCCTACGCATCCCACCTCCTGTTATTGGCAACCTCTGGAAACTCCACACCGTTCCTCACCGGTAGAAACGCAGCCACTCTTTTCTCAGTGCTGTTATTTGAGCATCTCTGGGGCCTGGAGGGTCACTGCGATGTCCAACGCGCGCCGGGGGCTGCATGGAGCCAGGTATTCAATATGTCCTTGTCGCCAGCCTGGCTGCGAAGCCCTTCTCTGCAGAGCCAGGAGCTCATTACCAGAGTCATTTGCTACAATTGTGCTTTCTGGGGCACAGCTGTGAGAAGGAAGGTGAATCCCTGCAAAAGCAGGAGAGAAGAGGGTTTTGGTGCTGGTGCATCTCTAGGGCTCTGCAGGCAGCGTCCCCAGCACGGGATGCTTGTGGCAAGGCACGTGCATCGTCTCCTTCATCTCACACAGCTGGGGACTGGATTTCCCCCTGCGAAGCCCCTTCTCCCCTCCGAATGTGTGTCCTGCAACGCTCCCCAGTGCTGTTCCACCTGCTCGTCCCCGTGCCAGCACGTCCCAGTGGCTGGCAGCATCCTCGTGCCCTGCCCCTCGCCTGCTGGCGGAGGATGCCTGTCCCCAGGGAGCACTGCTGAGGAGCGAGGAAAGCAAGTGGGGAATTTATTTTGTTATTTCTACCATTTAAGCAAAGCCATTTTCTCCTCTGCACAGCTGAGGAGCTCAGAAACCCCTGGCAAAGGAGCGGAGAGAGAGCAGGATTTCTTTCACCATTCAATATTTATGCCTTTCCCAGTTGCCCGGACTCCTGGGGCGTTTCGCTGGCCCCTTCCCATCTTGTTGCTCGGTCTCCAGTGCCCCTCTGCCCGTCTTCTCCACTCCTGGGCCTCTTGCGAAGCTGGAGAAAGCCTGAAATCAAGCTGTGCCCCAGGGTACGGGGTGAGTGCCCAGAGACCAGCAAATAATGGCCTCGGTGCCCAACTGTGGGCAGGGAACTGGGACCAGTGTGTGTGTGTGTCTGTCTGTCTGTCTGTCTGTGCCGACAGTCACTCACCTCCCTCCTCCTCGCCCAGAAGAGTCTCCTTTGTCCGAGTGCGGTTCCCACACGACGTGTGCTTCTTCTGGGATGTCTCCTAAGGAGATTCTCTGCAGAGCTGTATATTAAATTTCTCTCCAATTCATGTCCGTTTTGGCATCGGAAGCGTGTGATCGTACACCAGATGGAGCTAAATAAAAATACCACATGAGTGCTGGAGTACACTGATGTGACAGATACAGAATAATTAGGATGTGCCGTAAAACTATTAAGGCTGCAAATCTGAAGTATCTATTCTATTTTCTCTATTTCTACAGCGTTTCCCATAGCACGGTGACAACCGGCGATGTTAGCATCCAAATACATCTTTTTAAGGCACACACAGACTGTAATATCTCCAGCATTTATCCCGGTGTGACTCAGTGTACCCAATAATGACAGAATTAAAGCAAAGCCCCCTCCCCACACGGGAGGCAGCGGCGGCACCGGGTCAGGACACACCGGACTGGACCGATTCCTGCGGGCGGTGTGTGCGGGAGCAGCAGAGCATCCGCGCTGGCAGGACGGGCAGGGACGGGGGGACAGTGGCCGGGGACAACGTTTCTCAGCGTGGAATTGTCACCGCACACCAGCCGGAGGTTTGCAGAGGAACCAGCGTGGGGACACTGCTCCCTGCTTGCAGGCAGGAGGAAGACAAGCTCCGTGCTGCCACGGGGTGCCGGTGGCTGAAGGTCCCTTGGAAAGACACCCCTGAGACATCACACCTCCCTCGCCTGCGCTTTCCCCCCCAGCATCCCTTAAAGTAAGGAATCAACCCCCCCAAACTTGCTCCCGATGATTGGAGCAGTGACAGCAGTGGGTGCCAGACACATGGGGGATGCCCTGGGTGTACGTGACCCGGTGCCTGGTCACCCCCCACCCAAAAAGCCTCCCCGTGACCTGGGGAAATGCCATTTTACAGGTGTTTTGACCGGTCCACGCAGTCCTTACCACCTTTCTGAGTTGTTTTCCTCCTGCTGTGCAGGTGGAAAGACCCCAGAGAAGCCCCTGCTGCCATGGGAGCTGCATGAGGAGGGGGTGTCGATGCCCAAGGACCACCAGGCTCTGTGCTGTGATTGCCAGCCCCACTCGTATCGCTCCACAACTGCTGCCAGCCCCGTGGGGACCTGCCCTCGCAGCAGCAGGGTCCCATCCCCACCTCTCCCAGACAGATGGATCCATTCCCAAGCCCTGGGATGGCCAACTTAAAACTGAAGTGTAAGGGTTTCCTTTGAGTTTTTTTCTTCTTTAATAACTGGAAGCACAGCAATGAACGGTGGGTCCCCCAAGACTGGGCTTCTCTGTGCTTCCCCGAAGGAGACCCCAGCACCATCCAAGTTGGAAGACAAAGAGGAGAACAAACAAGCAAAAAAACAATAAAATCATAATTTTCCATTAGAATCATAGAATCATTCAGGTTGAAAAAGACCCTTGAGATCATCGAGTCCAACCACTGCATCCCATCAGCTGCTCCTCTCTGGTCCCACCATCGGGGCTGTAGCAGGAAGGGGGTTGCAATTTCTAAAGCCCACCTAAAGCTGCCCCCCCTCTGCTCAGATAAATGAGTGAGCATAATTAGCTTGCAAACGGCCCTGGCTCACTCACAGCTTCACCTCCTCCCCCCCCCCCCCCCATGCACAGCCATCTCCAGCTATTTCCTTATTCCCCGAGATAGTTCCTTTTATTTGACCCCCCCGGTTCATCCCCACTGTTACCGCATTAGCAGCAGCCAGACGAGCCCTCCCCGTTTCCACTGGCCCACTGCTCTAAGCTGCTAATTAACGTTTTTGAGCAAAGCAAAGCAATATGACACAATTCAATTAAAATGACAAAAGGAGGGGAGAAATGACATATGTTCCCCTGGGTGATTTTTCCCTTCGGTCTGGGCAGGGGAAGAGCCCGTTCCCCTGCAGCATCAGCGCCGGGGATGCAGGAAAAAAAGCCTTGGGGGCTGGTGGTGGCCCTCGGTGGCCCCAGGGAGAAGCTCTTGGACCTCTCTGCTCTGCATCCCCGAACCCCTCCGGGGTCGTAGTGGGGATCCCCAAATTCCCACTAGAAATCCCCTGGGCCCTTTCCCCAGGCAGGGATAACGTGTGGGGAAGGAGTGCTGACACCACCTGTGCTGGAGGCGGCGGACAGAGGGGTTTTTCCCACCTGTTTAATTAAACATGTGAAGAAACTGCAAAGAGGACTTTATTGGATTCCCCCCCCCCTCCCCCTTTCAATGCACTGGAGCTCATTAAAAAATAAAGGGGAGGGCGATTGTTTGCTGCAAACACAGCTTTCAAATAAGTCTTAATTTAAATAATTAAACAGCCAGCATTTATTTTTCGTGTCATTTTCATTTTCCTACCAGCTTCCTTGTCAGTTTAGCTCAGATTTAAGGTGCCTTGCAGCCACGGGGCGGGTGCGTGTCTGTGCTCGGGATCCCAAAAGATGCTCCAGGAGCCCAGCACGTCTGGCCAAGACCCCTGGGGATGGTCCCACCCCACCTCTCGTGGACACTGTTCTGCCCTGGTAGGACACAACGTCCCCCGTTGCTGCTGGTCTGTGTTGAACCCAGCAGCCATCCCTTTCCCCTGCAACTGCAGCCAAACCTCCGGCGCTTCTATTTTCAAGTTTTAAAGAGCTTTGGGATACATTAGACAGGATAAAAATTTTATAAGGGAAACATTATACACTTTTATACGTATAACCCTCATGTTTCAGGATAAAAGGCACCTTCTAACTGCCTGGGGTGAATGGGAAACTCCTCCACCGGGTGCATTAGAGCCTAATTGTTTGTTATGGATGTTATGTGGTGCCTTCTAAGTTTTTACTAAAACCTCCAAAGTTTCCTGAACACACACACACACAAAAAAAAAAAAAAAAAAAAAAAAAGGATTATTTTTCATCCTTACTCCTGCCTCAGCTGGCACTGCCTGGGGTGCAGGGCTCTGGAAATGCACCTCCTGAGAGTTTTGTCTCTGGAAACACACCTCTGGAAAAACACCTCCCAACAGCTTTGTCTTTGTCCCTGTGCCTGTCCCCGGGGCTGTCACCGTCCCCACTCCTGTTCTCATTTACCACCCATCAGCAGCCCTGGCAGGTGGCTCCCGCGGGGCTCTGATGGCCCAAGCACAGCACAACCCACTCCAAGAGCCCCAGAACCATGGAATCACAGAATGGTTTGGGTTGGAAGGGACCTTAAAGATCATCCAGTGCCACCCCCCTGCCCTGGGCAGGGACACCTC
>JAOQGH010000005.1:1928328-2002420 GCA_025769975.1 Gallinago jamesoni
GCTTCTCTGGGCAACCTGTTCCAGTGTCTCACCACCCTCACACCAAAGAATTTCTTTCTGGTGTCTAATCTAAATCTTCCCTCTTCCAATTTAAAACTATTGCCCCTTGTCCTGTCACTGACTCCCTGACAAAGAGTCCCTCCCCAGCTCTCCTGTAGCCCCTCCAGACACTGGAAGGCCGTTATAAGTTCTCTATAGCAGCAGGCAAAACAATTCTCAGAAACCCCAGCTATTTCAGCACCGACTCCTGTCCCTGTTCCGCCCCCCCCCCCCCCAGACACCCCCCTGCCAGCCCTGCTGAAAACCAGCCAGTCTCTCCTATTAGCCCAGGCAGTCCACTAACGAGCTTACACCGGCGCCGGGAGCGGTGTCACATCCCCGAGGTGTCTTAAAGTGATGCTTGATGATATTCTCCCCTTCAGCAAACATATTGATTCCATTACAAATCAGATTACGGCTGAGCATGGCCCTTCGCCGCGCGCGAGGCAGCACCTCTGCGTCCTCCTGACAAGAGCCTTCCACTTCGTTGGTTACAGAAGCTCCTGATTATTGCGATTTAACACGACTCTGCTCTTCTTTCCCCCCCCCCGGGACACCCAGTGATTAGCAGCTGCATTTCGGGGTGATTATACCACACCTTGGGGGTGCTCACGAGGCAAAGAACTAAAGAGCGAAGGATTTAACAACCTAGAAAACCCAGCAGCTCCCCGACACGGCGCTGCCCACGGGGAGGTTTGACCTGGAATCGATGCAGGGGTCGGGGCTGAGACAGCTCTCGAGCTGCAGGGTGATGCTGAGTGTGGTTTGGGGGGCATCCGGGGGGGGCTGGGGTGACCTGGGCACCCCGGGAGGTGGGAGAAGGGGCAGGCGGATGGATGGGATGGAAGGAGGGTCACCCCTCTGCCCTCCCCACAGCCTGGTTCCGTGCCCACCTCTCCCCACCAGGGCATCTCCTAACGATGGAAGAGTGGGAAAAAAAAACCCCACATCTGCTCAGCTCAGATTAATGGGATTTAGGGCCAAGAGCCTGAGGGAGCCCGGCTGAACGCGGGGCGGAGGCTGAAGCAGCGGTGAAGCCAATGGTGACAAGGACCAGGAGAGATGCTGTGTGCCCCCCCCCCCTGGCTCTGCCACCCCTCCAAAGCACATTTTCTGAGATATTTGGGATTTTCTACCTCCAGCAGCCACAGCTCCCAGCAAAGCTTACCTCGACCCTCTTCAAACTCTTCTCGTATCGAGCGTTATAGATTTGTAACTCGCAGAAATCGCAGAACTTGAAAGGAAGGCAGAAATTAGGAGGCAGCGGTTAAAATGTTGATTCTGTGCGCCCTGTGCTTTTTGACACTGATTTTCTCACATCCTGCCACCACCAGAAGTTCCCTTTGAACATCTGTGTCCTGTTCTGTAAACGCTTCTAATCGGCAGCTCGCTTTCTTCTGCGCCTCCTCTAATTCCCCCGGCTTGTACCTGCCTTTGCGCCTGTAAACTCAGAGACATCTGCCACCCTCGGCACCCGGGCCCTCCAAAAAGATGTAAATACATAAATAAATAGTCTGGGGCACCCATTCTGATCAAAGTCTGCTGCAGCACGCAGGGCTCTCCTTGTTTCTTTTATTTATTTTTTTTTTTTAATTGGAGGTTTGGGTTTTTTCCTACCACATCGACCAAGCTGCATCCCCCTCCTTTCCTCCCCTTCCCACTTTCTATTATTTAGCACTCAGCAAATGAATAATTTATACCTTGATTTAAGCAGAAAAGCGTCCCATTCCCCCACCACCACCACCCCCGTGGCCTGTGATTTCTGCAGGACTGTATTTCACCGCGGAGTGATGCAGGAGGGATGGAGGAGGGATGCAGGAGGAGTTGGTGGCAGCGTAGCCGGGCTCAGAGCACCATCTGCTGCCCGCCGAGCCGAGGTGGCCGCCCGTGCGCGGGGGAGAGATGGAGACGACAGCTTATTAATGAAATAACAGCAATTACAGAGCGTTGCCCAGCCCAGGGGCTCTGTGTGCTCTCTCTGCAGGAGTTCAGCCGCGGCAGGAATAGGACATGGAGTTAACCCCCTCTGATGGGTGAAGGCAGGGGACAGCGAGGACCAGCTGCCTCCATGATCCTCCCCTCTTTTTTACATATTATTTTTTCCTCCAGAAAACATTCTCTTCTTCTCCCTCAACCACAGGGCAGCGAAACCCCAGCGCTGACCTCTTTACTCCCTCCCACCCAACTCCACATTGACCCCGCTTTTCTCCCATTAAACTCATGCTGGGTGTTGAACTACTTCACTGACACTTTGATTATTTTTTTCTCAGCTTTTCACGCTTCCCCTTCCCCCGGCCCTTCCGAATCCAGCCACAAAATACTCTACACCAGAAATGTTCACTGGCTACAGGAAACAAAAAAAAACCCAGTAGTTTTCCCTGAAGCAGCTATCAGCATCCCCATCCTCAGAGCGAGCATCCCATCACACACCCTTCATGTGCAGGCTGACTCACCTGAGAGACTCCGTGCTGCACAGATATGGAACCGTCCCCTCTTACACCCCGAAGAGGCTTTGGGGGACACTTCACACTCCTTGACTCTGCAAATCCAGCTTTGGGCAGGAGCAGAGATTCAGGAGACCAGCCAAGTCACGGAGTGGGTCCCGCAGTGGGAGAAGGGAGCTTCCCTGCAGAGACTTTTATATAGACTTGTGTGTATGTATTTATATATAAATATACATAAAGTCTATACATAAACATATATACACACATATATTACGTGTCTCTCTATATGTAAATAAATAAAGTGGGCTGGGAGCAGGGGGAGCCCCAAGCTGCAGGCAGTGGCTCAGTGAAGACGATGCCACGAGGAGCCCGGGGTCGGGCAGCCCCCCCAGCCCTTCCTCCGCGCTGGAAAAGGCTTCATAAACCCACGGAAGGATCCGTCCCCGAGACAGCAGTTCACAGGGCAGGGAGGGGACGAGGGGACGCTGGCACCGGGGGGGGTGAGTCCTCTCCTTGCCTCCTCTGTGGCGGTTGCCCCCTCCCTGGGCCACCCCGCTCACCCATCCCAGCCTCCTGTTGCCAAGGAGACGGAGGATGCTCGCACCGACCTGCTTTGTGCGCGGTGTCGGCACCAGGGGCCCGGTTGAGCTGTTTTAATTTATTTATTTGCACAGAGTGTGCACAAAACTGGCTTCTCTCACATGTAAACCAACCCGGCTGAACCCAGCAGCAGTGGGCACAGCCTCAGGCTTGTTCCCGTGGGGGGAAGGCACCCCGAAGCTCCAGCTTGATCAGCCCCGAGCACTGCCCCACACCTCCGCTGCCCTGTCCCCTGACGGGGGACCGAGCTGGGCAGAGGAAGGTCCCTTGTACCCCCCTCCCCAGCCATCGGCTCCTGCTCCCGGCTCTACCCACGCGAGCCCACGGGCATTTTACAATCAGGGAACTGAGAGCTTGGGGGAGAAGAAAAAGGAGGAGGAAGAAAAGCTCCTCTATGAAGGGAAAACCCCACAACATCAAATCACACACCAGCGCTGCGCATCAGTGTGAAAAGGGTGAGAACGCCTAATTTTGGTGAGGCACTCAGCAATCCTCATTTCTCAAGCACAAACGCCCAGTCCCTCCAGCTGCACCTCAAGGCCAAGGAGTTACCCAGGACTCACCCAGATTCCTCCCTCGTCCCCCTCGAGCGCAGTAAAGGAGCCCGGGGGGGTACACGGTGACACGCCTGAGAGGACACGAGGATTTTCCTTTTCTCTTGAAGAGGCTGCATCTAAACATCAGCGCCTGGGTCTCCAGGGAAATCAGAGATGCTGCCCAATCTGCAGTAATTGGGGACGGCTCCAACCCCTGTGCTTGAACCCAGAGCACCCACCGCCGCGCAGTCCGCCACAAAGCACTGGCAACTTGGGCTGGTGTTGAGGCTTTGGTGTTTTTTTTGGTTTTTTTTGGCAACTTAATTTTGTTACTGGATTGAAAAGTATGTAAGTAGAGCTCAAGTAAAGCCCTACAGTACTTTTGGAGAGCAGCAAAAGTGAGATTTGTTATGCATTTATTCAGCTTTTCACGGCAGCACGGTGTGTATCGGAGACCAAACCCTGCTCCTGGTGTCCGGACAAGTTGGCTGATGACTTCGGAACCGGGAAACTCCCCGGGGGAAAGCAGAGAGGGAGCAGCCCAGCTCCCTACATAAGTAACAGTAAATAAGCCGAGCGGGAAGGCAAAAGGGAAAATACTCCCCGTTTCACAGGGGAAAGCTGTTCCTGGAGTCGCAGAGGACAAATAAATCCAGGGAGCGGCTCTGAAGCCTCCCCGGAGCTCTCCCACCTCCAAGGTAGGGCAACGAAGATGGTTCAGATGATGGAGGAATTGGAACATCTCCCTTAGGAGGAAAGGCTCAAGGAGCTGGGACTCTTTAGCCTGGACAAGAGAAGGCTGAGGGGAGACTTCATCTATGTTTATAAGTATCTAAACAAATAGCTCCGGGATTCCTCAGCCTGGCAACCTTCACACCAGGGAAACATCACTTGCTAAAAAATATCCCAAAATACGGAGAAGCTGTTTGTGTAACGGTGCTGCTTCCGAGAAATTTCCAAAAATCTGAAGTTTAGGATCAACCTGTAGTACCTAGACCTTCTTCTCCGTATTTCGTATCATGTTTTAATACATTGAGGGGGCCTGCACCCCCCTAAAGCCCTGATGTGTAAGAAGTCATCACCCCTTGCCCCATCCCTGGAGGGGTTCAAGGCCAGGCTGGAGGGGGCTTGGAGCAACCTGGGCTGGTGGGAGGTGTCCCTGCCCAGGGCAGGGGGTGGCACTGGATGAGTTTTAAGGTCCCTTCCCACCCAAACCAGTCTGTGATTCCCTGGTTCTAAAGTATTTAGAAGTATTTAGGGAAGGGCCCGTTCCCAGCTGGAACACTGGAGCATGAGGGTTTGCACTTACCTGACACTGGGGAAACGCTGCTGCTGAAGGTGTCACCATGATTGTGTCCCCAACCCAACCCCGCTGCCGTCCTGCCCAACCTGCCCCTGGAAGCTGACTCTTCTCTGGAGATGGACAAATAGCTGTAAATATAAGGAAATGGTCAAAATTACCATTGCGTTTGTCTAAATTACAAAGAGTGATATGAGAAGTCTATCTCAGAAATATGGGGAAACTCCTTGCATCAGATAAAAGTCTCCAATAAAATCTTAATTTGATGGTATTTATCTAAGCATCCATGTCAAAATACATTGTGAGGGATGCACACAAGTTCCCTAAAAATACACTTAATTATACACCCGAAATATGAAAGAGAGGCAGAATTCAGAGCGCCTTACTATGTCCTATTTGTTCTGTTGAATTTTTGTGCTAGAAGAAGAACGGAATCAATAGCTCGGGGACGTCCCAGCGACCCACCATCTAATCCAAGGTGTCAAAAAAGCCCACAGAGCCATCAAGGCTTCTGTAACCTGGGGCAGAGAGGCCACCTGTGTGTCACACTACAGAGGAGCTGCAGCACCATTTGGAGCGAGAGGAGGAAGGAAGGGGACAGTAAATCCTGTGCACCTTGACCCCCACGCTTGGGGGGAGCTGCCCAGGCTCGGGAAAAATCCCAGTTTCTCTTTCCAGGTCACCAAGGCAGGAGAGAAGTCCTGCTGCACACAGGCATTGCCCTGCCAGTGCCACCCCTCCTGCTACAACATCGCTCTGGAGCATAAAGCTTCTCAGCAGCTTCAAAAATAGATATGGTTTTTATCATCAAAAAAAACCCCCACAAAACAAACCTAACAAGCCCCAGAGTCCTCAGCCCCCACCTCGTCTCACAAGACCCTCTCCCCAGGAGTTCACCAACGGCCACACGTGGCAGAGCTCACTCCAGCACCAGCAGCGAAGCGCCAACATCCCGGTCACAACTGACATGAGTTTGAACAGCCGCGGGGAAATCTGCACCACCAGCTTTTCAGACGAAAAGAACAGGGAATTTTAAAAGCTGGGAAAAATTATATGGAGCGAAGGGCTGGCTGCGCTCTTAAAAATGTGCTCTTTCAAGCAAAACCAAGAGCTATGGTCTTACAGAAGATCTCTCCAATCCCCTTGGTCTCTCCAGGGTATTTCTAAGCTCCTACCTCTTCTGCAGAGGGAGCGTGAAGTACAGCAAACCACGGAATAATGTGAGCTTTTCAAACATGCCTCACCCCAAACTCACTGTTGGCAGCAGCACCCGAAGGGCGGTCTCTTCCCAACGTACCTGCAGATGCCGGGCTCCGCCGCTGGACAGAGGTGGTGATGAACACTACCAACGCTCGTTACAATTAAAGGAAGGCTACGACAACCTTTTGGCCGAAAGTCCAAGTTGTTTCTTTCCACTTAATGACAATACACCTTTGGAAAGCCAGTTTGGAGTTTACAAACAATTCCAAGTCAGTGTCACAGTCGCTGCCAGGCGGGTACATCCCTGCAGGAGATAATCCAATTTTTCAGGGACAACTGCTCTCCTCACCGGGACCAAGGGCCAGGTCAAGAGCAGTGCTCGGTGCAGGAGCCCACTGGTGCATTTGTGTGCAGGAAGTAACTATCAAATTAATGTGATTTTTCCATTAATCAAATAGATTAAGTCCCCACAACTGTTTCTTTTTTTTAGTTGCCCGTGATAGGAGGGATGAAGAAAACAACCAACCAACCCAAAAGCTAAACGTTCCATACAGAGCATGATACGCACCCTCAGATTTTCACCTTAATAATCACAAGTGTGAGATTATTATCACACAAGTGTGTCCCTGATTATATTCTTTTATAGTCGTGCTCCGAATTCCATGTTCTGTGTCACACCTTCTGCAACCCACCGCGGTTGGCTGTGTGTGAGGGAGCAGGCTGCCCTCCAGGAGAGGGTGCTTTATTAAACCTTCACTAGACAAAATATCATTTAACATCTCTTCAGGAACTTTCCAGGCTTAAAAAAAAAACAACAACAACACACCCAAAACAAACCTCACTGTCCATTGATCTTTGTCCAAGACCCAAGACAACAACAAAATTTCAAGATTCATAAAGTTACATAACTCCAAAACACTGATAAAACAAAACAATATAAAAAAAAACCCAAAGTGCATCTTTAGGAAGCGGCATCCCCCTCAGACAGACACATCTTTTACTGTAGCAAGAAAAATAAATCCAAGAAGAGAAAAGATTTAGAGAGAAAAATACATTAGCAAATACAGATAAATTTGTTTTTAATAAAGGAGTTAATTTTCTTTCAATCCTATATAAAACAATAGCAATTAAAAACTTCATTTTTGAAAGTAAAATATTTACATATGAACAAGTAACTGTGCAAAATTTACATGAAAAAAAATGGAAAGACAGGATTTCCTAAAAGACAAAATAAAAGGGGTGTAACAGTTGTCAGGTGTTGATAAAAATACTGATCAGCATTCAGTTTACACGCAAGAGAGTTAAATTCTACCATGAGAGTTCACACAAAGAAAGCCAAAGTATTTACAGTCATAAAAGTACTATCAATAGACAATTTAATACAATAACCTCTGAAAATATAAAGAACCAATTAGTATATTTGTAATAAAAAAATAGGTACAAAGAAGGGACTTTGCTCTGGACATCTTTAAAGTAGGCCCACAGCTTGCATACAGTCTTTTAGCAAAATAATTATAGTTTACATAGCCATTTTTATGTTATGTGCCAAAAATTATGTACAATTACTGACAAAATACACCAACCATTTTTCAACACTTGATTCACACTGAGAAACAGTCTTTTGATGATTCCTCTCAACTTTGATTTTATTTAATCTAAGCTTTCACTTTAGCTAAAAAACACAGTGCAAGTAAAATATATTTATGCTGAAAAGGTTTCTCTTTTTTTCCTTTTTTTCCTTTTTTAACTTTACAGCTTTACAAACTATAGCAAATAAAATGCATTTTTACAGATGCTGCTAAAACATTCAGAAGTAACCCTCCTTTATGGGATTTCAGGGCCTCTAATAAGCAATAATGTGATTAAAATTGAGGTTATGTTTAAAATTAACTGTATATCCCTCTAGATTTTGAACATTGGGGGGAAAGATAAATATTCTTAAAAAAAAAAATCAGTTTGCTTTGCTAACTGACTGTTTAAAAAAAAAAAGCTAAATGAAATGAGGTCATCTGCTGTAGACATATGCCTATATAATTGATTTAGTTGAATAAAACTGAACTAAAATGTACAATTAATGTCGAAACTGCTACAGGGCTGACAAAGGGTAGCTAGTTATTTGCTAAACGATTCCATCAGTCTTTATATATGGCTTGTTTGGCAAGAAGGCCACTCAATCAAGAGATGAGTTAAAATTTAATTGTCCTTTCATAGTATCCACAGGCCTTGTAAGTATCCTCACTGTTACAGAAATGTATTTCTCCTATATTGAAGAGTTTATTTATAAACAGGAATATAAAACTGTTCCATGTAAAGAGGTGGTTGTTTTTTTAAACAATATCCCATTTGCTTGTTACAAAAAGGCGTAATTTGCAAATATATAAAAAATGTCCTCAGGCGTCTCTCCGTCAAAAATACCTTGATCTTTTCCATTTTACTTAAGGAATGCTTTATATAGCAATAGTGAATGGCTTGTCTCTCGCTCATTTTCTAAACAAAATATGAGGTCCCTGAGGTTCACCCGCGTTATCCTTTGTCGCGTAAACTGTCTGGTTGTTCCAACTCCAGAGCTGCCTGGGACTGCTGCGCTCGAACCGGATCCCTGCAAAGGAGAAGAAGAGAGAAATCAGAACATGTCCGTGTCCCCCAGCGCCCTAAAACTTTTCAGAGAAAACAGGTGAGGTAAGAACTCCGTGGCTACGTACAGAGAGCTATCAAACAGTATGGTACCAGATCAGAGTTCTTTTTAGTTCTTATTTATAAGCAATAGCTGATCAATGAAAAGTTTTCAGTGACATCAATACGGACCAAAAAACCCACCAGCGACATCAATACAGACCCCAAAAAAACCCCAAAGCACTGCTCTTGTCTTCAGGAAGGCACCACAGATAAGCAACTCCACCAACCAAACGAGACAGAAGCGACAGTGTTCTTCGCAAGGTGGGCAAACAGAGTCCAAGGGCAGCCCTGGAGTTCTGGAAGAACTGGGGAGCAGTCCTGTCCCCCTGGCCCATGAAGTCTTGAAAAATGTCCTAGATCCCCCCAGTCTCATGGTAGGGTGCCACGAGCTCTCCTTTTGGTTACAACACTGTACCCAAGCTCAGGGCTATATTAAGTAGTAATTATCCTGGACAGTCAGACATTCTCTAATGACCTCTGAATTTTCCTCCATCATTCAGCAACATTTACCCCTCTGGTACACACCAGTATCTTTCCACACAAACTGGCAAGATAAATAAGTAGGATACTATTGATATTATTATATTTGTCACTTAAAAAAAAAAAAAAAAAGGAAGAAAAAAGCATCCGATATGTCAGAGACCCCCACCCCCTCCAGGTGTGAGCTGTGCTCTGCCTGGTGAGTGAGTCCTAAAGCAAACCTGCTGGGGAAAAACTCCAGTGCATTTTCACCTGAAAAAAACACAGTTCTGATAAGATCCAGCCAATTAATGCCACTCTTCCATGACCGTTACACTTTCCTTTTTACAAGCAAAGAAATCCTGGAGTGCTGTAAAGTCAGCAGCCGTCAGAACAGGAGGGAACACTCACTACCCAGTGACAAGGTGCCTCTTCCAGTGCAGACTGGGATGTGATGGGATCCCGGGCAATGCCCCAGCAGCAGTGGTGGGCAGGGGGGGCGCAGTGGCAGCAGTACGGCCCTGTCACCAGCAGATGGCAGGCGCAGACCGAACAGCCAGCTTTCCCCTCCAGTTCCCGAGTTGGGAAATCTTTGGGCAGTTACCCCTTGCTGCTGCCTTGCTCTGTGTGTAAATAATGCAGGTGTTCTGAGTGATCGGGGACGGGTTATACTTCTGTGTCTTATCTAGGGGATCTTTTTTCCTCCAATTTATTTACTAGAATAACGTTTCCTTTTCTTTTTTAATGGAACTTCAATATTTAGTGGCAGCAGAAGGTTCAAAAACATTCCACCAGGGAATAAAGATTTATCCGCCCAAGAGTTTGGAGAAGTTTAAAAGACTGTTCTAAATAAGGAAACCCCAGACTTTAAAAAAGCCAAAATTTAGAGTAATGCAAAAGCCATGTGAACGAGCTGCTGAGGCTCACACTTACACCAGCCTCTCCAGAGGCTATTGATGAAGAAACCAATCTAAAGGTGGGCTGGAAATGACCACCTGTGGGTCAGGAGTACCCAGTGCTCAGTGTGGGTGTTCTCCCCTCGCCCCATGGCTGACGGAGAAGTCAGACTTTGGTTTCTGGAGCTCGTTACCTGTCGCACCAGCGAGCACCGTATCACTGAAAACTGCTACAATGGTTTAAAGGCTGGATTTTCAGAGGGATATTTCAAGGCACTTGGACAATCCATCACCTTGAATGGAAATGAGAAGATGCAGGAGGAGCACATGGGACGTCAACTAATTTTTCTCAAATCCATACATATGAATACTAACAAGACAACAGAAAGAGTGGTTAGAAGGGCTTTTAAATTTTATTTTTTAAATATTCTCTAGTAGAAAGAAGCTCAAGGCTGATTTTATTACGCAGACTAAAATACTTGAAATGCAAAGCTAAAATTTCAGGAGTCTTTAAAGACACAGAACTATGCTCCTCCTGTAGGCATGGAGTAACTTAAGAAGCTTTTTGACAACTTTCCATAAAAATCACATGGACAGGAAACTCTGAAACTGACAGCAACCTGGTCTGTTGAATTTTGAAACAAAACAGTACAATTACTACTTAGAAGTGATTTTACATGTAATTAAGATTCAGCATTCCTAGACATCAAAAGCTTACATTTACAAATCTGTGTCTAAGTAATGACAAACCTTATTTTCCACACTTGGTGGAATGTGCCTTAACTACAAACTGCAGACAAATGGTGACAAGTGGAGCTCAATTTAAAAATGTCAGCGACAGAGCAGCAAAAGCGCAGCTGTGAGTCTATCAGATCAAAAGCAGCTGGTTCTTAATTAAACAGACAAAAAGCTGAGATTTCCAGGGAACCTGTAGTTAATTGGTTAACCAGTAAGTGATTAATCTAGGATAACTAAATTAGTCAGATTTAGATGAAATACAAACAAGTGTTCACAGTAGATGTAAAATTCATCCCATAACCTAATTGACATTAACAGACTATTAACGGTGCAGAGTTGAGCGTGAGTAAGTAAGCAACGCCAACATTAACGCTGCGTGAGATACTTCAGCACATTCCTCAGAGACAACTTCATTTATAGACACATCTATCTCTGACCGAGTGCTGCCTTCTGCAATTTCTACAATTTCAAACATTTGTATACTTCTGATACATTAATTTGTTAACTTATTTTTATATACGTCTTATTATCAGTAAAAGGGATTTTAATAAATTTCAAAACTCAAAGTAACTTTAAGACATGCTTCAAGAGGCTTGATTTTTATTATAAATAAAAATAACGTTTACTAGTTTTCAGACTGTTCATTTTGTATCAAGCACATGTAAATTGTTGCTTCTACCAACTCAGTATAAACCAAAGTGAATTCTTTTGAAACAAGAGACTTTTCTACAGTATAAATGCTTTAGCACTAACAATCTGGAATAATAAATGAGTAATAAACGAAATTATGTGAGGAAAAAATCCTCGAATTATGAAGAGAGCTTTTGGCCCCGTAAATGGCAAGTTTCAAGAAGATTTTGCACTTTTTAAACACTAGAAAAATCCTACATTGAATGTCTTCCCTGCAGAAAGCCATTTTATAGCATTTCATGTTTATCAACTTGTTTAGAAATACAGCAGATAGCCTACCAACCCATCTGAATTTAAATTAACATTAAACTAATCACATACTGAGCACACTGATACTTAGTCTGCAGAGGAATTTTTAAAGGGCCAGATTCAATAGTAAACTATGGAAGAACGTCATAATCAGACAGAATCAGACACACTGATCTGCTGGTAGAGATAACAAAACTAAGGCAAATCATCAGCTGAAGAAATAAATTAGGCAAGTCCCCGTAACCTGAATTGTCAAATTTAGCAGTGATTTAATCCTACCACTGCCCCCACCCCAGCAGCATTCCTCTGCACTCTTATTTAGTCACATTGGCTACAACCACAACAATCTCTTCCCAAAACTATGGAGGTCCAAAAAGAGCAGGGACTTGACAGAACAGCGATGGCTTTTCTAACATTCCTCCAGTTCCATAAATCAGGGAATGACAACTTTTACTCCTTATGTCGCTACACAGATGCTAAAAATTGATCCAGGCCTCAGAGCAAGCAAATCCAACCAGAAAATACCCTTCCGCAGCTCAGAAAGCTTCCACAAACTAGGAAAAAGCTGGGAATGGAAAGGTTTTTAGAGGCTGACACAGCACACCCAAGGGTTACAATGACACCGTACCTCCGTCCCTGATCCAGATCCTGGCGAATCTACTTTCCTTTTCTTTCTGGGACCGATGGCAGCTAATGCGGTCAAGTTGGCATCCCTCTGTCTCATCTGCGCTAGCTCTTGCTGCTGCATCTGCATGTGCCAGAACAAGTACAGTTAATTATTTCTCTTTCCATTTCCAAAATAAAAGTTCACGTTAAGGTGAACACTTACCTCCTTGGCCTTCTGTTTCAACCGAAGCTGTTCTGGATCTTCTTGTCGAGATCGAGACTATGTTGACAAAGGATGAACAGGGAATAGTTGGAGAAAAAGAAAGAAAAATGAATTCAGTTACAAAAGCAGTTAAAGATTGTAAGTCTTAAATATCATGCAAAAGTTTTTCTTAAACTTCAGCAGGAAGTGGACAATATCTATCACTCCCAGAGAGGGCAACGGGAAAATAAGGTAAGACTGACTATATTTAAAAACAGTCAGGTTTTATTTGATCCCACACATTCTTTAGATGACCAACAAAATAAATTATTTTAATTCAATGCTCAAGTACCCTTAAAATGTTTACTTTTTCCTAACAATTAACTTTTGTTTTCCCAGCTTCACTTTAGGTGCAGCAAGCAGAGGGAACAAACAAAACGCAGTCATGAAGACTTATGTCATTTTCCCTGAGAAGTAAATGGATTTACTCTCTGATTTTTCTTCATCGGTCACAATCTCTAGACCTTTAAATTGCTCTCCTTCTGAAGTCTACTTCATACACAGTTTTGGGTGTAGGGCCCAAAAACTGTACAGAATATTCCAGCACAGGTCGAACAGGAACTAACTGAAATGAAGGTGTTAGTTCACAACTTAGGTGTGAGCAGTGGATTTTGACATTATCCACTCACACCACATCCCAAACCCAACAGAAACCTCCTCTTGTTTTGTGAAGTATTTCTAGAGCACTCCTGCCTAGTAATTCATATTCATCCTACACTCAGGTCACTGAGCAAAACCACAGTCTAATATTTACATTTGTGCTTACATCAACCACTTCCTATTTGTTTTGTTTCTCCAACTTGTAAAAGTATTTCTCATTTCTATTTCTAGTCTCCAAAACACCTGGAACGTCCCTATTCCATTTCAGAGTACCACCTGAAATTGTACCACCAGCTATAAAATTCATCTTTTTCACAATGCAAAGTGCAAAAAACTAAGTTTTAAGACCTACTTTACTTTGGGAACATACAATGATGCTGGCGAAGAAGCTTTACTATGAAAAACAGAGCAGAGCTCTAGCTAAAGAACACATTCATAAAGCTCCACCTTTGAAGATTAGAGCCTTCCCCTTCACTGCAAGTACTTTAGAATGAAAAGAAACTCTGCAGTTTTGATGTCAAAAATGACACTTTGCAAACACATGTGAAATCCCAGCACTTGCCTTTGCCGCACGCATTAAAATTTCCCTTTCTTGTTCATCTTTACGCTGCTTCTCTATTTGATCAAGTTGTTCAAAGAACTTGAGCTGTGCCCGAACGTCACTTGCTTGTTCGTATCTTTCATCATCCTGAAAACACAGCAAATATGTTTCTCATTACATTTCTTAAAAACAAAGCTGTTTGCTTGTACCGTACCGTAGAAGAACATATGCATTTAAAGCTCAAATGTTCGCTTTGTCCTTTTCCAACAAATAGCAAGTGTGTATTTACACCAGTCAAACCAGCTAGAATTCTTAAAAGCGTTTTGTTCTATTCCATGAATCATCAGATTTTGACTTCTCAACTAATACCATCACAGCTTTAACCTCACAAACATCACTCAGAGCTGTGTGGTTTTTTTAAAAGCCGTTTCGGCATTTGCATCTATTAAGAACACACATCTGTCAGAGAGCAGTCTCTGGAGGATTCAAAGCACTGCTTTTATCTGCCTGTCTGATTGTACATCACTCAGACTCTAAACATTTGACATAACAAAGGGGAGGGCACAGTTTCTCTGCATTTGTTTTAAAAACATTTAGTATATGCGAGCAGAAGAGTTCAAGTCATCCATGGGTATTAATATCTTAATATAAGATGAATCAGTCAAGAGAACAAACAACCCAACTTTGCAGACTGAAGAACACCTGAACTCACACACCACAGCCCACGTGAAGTCCTGCTGAACTTGTGCTATTTGGACATTTTATCTTTGCAACTAAATAGTTACCTTGTAAGAAATATTCCTTTGTTGAGCAGTCTCCGATAATTTTTCCACGAGGTTTTGTAGTCTTTGTTGTGTCGCATGCGATACGTAGCTAACTACATCAGGATGGATTTCTGTTATTCCGTGTTTTTTACCTACGATCAGGAAAGAAGTCAGTTGTAAAAAATGATTTTACAATACGGCTAAACACGTGGCTGACCTCAGTTGTGGAAATTTAGATGCCTCTTCCAAAATAAGGCTTTCAGGTATTTCTCAGACAAGCATTAAACAGGAAATGGCAACCACAAAAATTTACATTAGCTTAACAATCTGTTAATAAATGCTGAATACTGTTATACTACAGTATAACAAATAATTGAGAAATGCTTTTTGTCTACCATCAATTCTAAATTAGTAAGTAAATATGATAAAAGTGTTTCTGGATTTATTTTTTTAAACCACAGACCTTACTAGTTTATACAGACAGAATTTTACCCAGGTCCAGTAATTTTGATGTTAAATCACCATCACTTTAGAAGGTAACTCCACAGGTTTGCTGTCCCATAACATGATTCTACTTTCATAAGCTGAATGATTGCCCACACGCACCAGAAGATACAAGAGGTAATGACTCCAACAATTTTAAACTCTTCAAATTGATTTCAATGCAAAATACCTTCAATTAAACCCAAGACTTGTGAAATTTGTTTATTAAAGTTCAAGAAAAATCAACATACCTATTTCTAATATCCTTCTTTGTAAAGGTGCTGGGAAAAGGAAAGTTTCATCTTTACAGGACCTTGTTAATGTGCCCACCAGCTCTGAGTTTGTTGCCAATATCCGAGCACTTTCTTCTGACAGATTGACTCCAGCCATTGATGCAACATCATTAATGTCATCATCATCCCTTAAGAAAGGAAAACTTGTTATAAACATAACATTTAGTGCTTATCCGCACACACTGCTACAACACCACAGCTGCATATAATGAGTTCCACAGTAAACCTGAATACTTTATTTCATTTTTGAATTATGTGCTTCTATTATATGACAAAATAAAACTAAGAGAATTTTATTCCAGAGAGCACTGAAAGTACCTTCAGTTTTGTCCTTCCTAACTGTTTTCTCAAAATCCTTTCTTGCAAAATGTTTCAACACCTCGGAAACAAGAGACCAGACACATCCCCACCACAAAATGATAATAAACCTCACTCTTCACTGTAAGACAGGCCGTGCATCCAAATAACCCCAGCAGAGCTGGGAGGAGGGTAGGAATGAATTCTATTTGTTCCCCAGACAGGAATTTTTAATGAGGTTTGATATTTATCCTTAGTGCCAGCTAAATGCTAAAATCAGCCTGGCACGAGTATGTTCACAGCCGTTTGTTAACGTCTTTATTAAAGCAGCAAACCTGCCCACAGATCACCCACCTCTGGTTCTTGCCACTTTCCCCAGTCTGATCCTAAGCCACAAGCACAAATAGGTGCTCACCTAAAAGAGCCTCCCCCAGGTTCTTTCAGTTTATTCTTCTGAGCAGCAGCTACTTGTGTTGAAACGGTGGCAATAGCTTTGTTTCCAGGTAATACTGCTGGTTTTACCACAGGTACTGCAAGAAGAAATACAAGATTTGTACCCCATCGCATCTGTGTCGGATTTACCAGCCAGTCATAAATTAAACGCAACAGGTCTGGTGCAAAGACCTCAATGGGTTCTGTCAGCGTTTCACCCATCTGAAACAGGATCCTCCCACAGAATTCCAGTGCCCGTGAAATTTCTCTGACCGTAAACGCTGCCCTGAGGTGTGTATCCCCAGCGCTATGGCACCATGCACCAAAGGTTTCAGCAGCGGCACAAGAGCCATCGTACAGCTACAGGGCACTTCACAACCAACATTCATAAACCAGGCTTCAGTGAAAGCTGTCAAATACAGCACATTCCAAGGATCCGACCTCTTACCTGTCTGGAGTTGATTCAGCTGAATCTGAGGAGTAGTGAGCATAATACGACTGTGTGGTTGCCGCAACGCTACCATTGGGGTCTGTGTCAACGTTACCTGGGGGGGCCTTATCAACGCCCCTGCTTTTTGAGACTGTTGGATAACCTGCAAGTAAAAAGAAAGAAAAAAAAAAAAAGAACTGTAAACAATCTGAGAAATAAATAAGGCTGAGAATTAGGGGGGAAGAACAAATCCTAACAATCAACTTGTAAGTTGTGATCTTAACACATCTGTTCAATAATCTAGAATCAGCACATTTTAAGGTATTTAAAAGTTTCTTTAGCAAAATTATACCTTACAGGAAAATCGATATTCTACTTTCTATGATAAAAAAAAAAAAAAAAAATCAGTAACCTACTTCTATTTTAAAAAAAGCAAAACAAAAAAAAATATCTATAATCACAGAGGTCCAGTTAAAACTTTCCATGTGTGGTTTCTACATTAGAGATATAGAATTAAACAGGATCTGCCCGAACAAACTCAGGAACTAAACACTCCTCTTTTGGGGTAACCTATTATTAGACTTATGGAATGGGAAATGAAAGATCCTTCAGAACACTGCTCTGTCGTGGCTCTGCAGTGATTGAGACAATCTGCCAATATTTCACAATAAAATAGGAAATAATATAGTATGTTAATTAAGAATGGATTTTAAATTATACCTTGTGTTTTTTCCTTAGTAGCTAGTTTCTCTAAAGAGGTCAAAGATCTCTGATTGAGCTAAACCACCAATTTTAGCAGAAAAGTCACTGTGCTATCACAAAACCCCCGTGTGACAATGGATGATGCCCTTCAGCTCACGTACCAGTGGCGTGGACTGCCCTTGCTTACTGACACCGACTTGCGTGGGCTGAGTTAGGCTGATGACGGGCTGTTGGAGGGTACTCGTTACAGTCGCGGTGGCCTTCCCTGCCGTGCGCTGCACCGTGGAGCTGATGAGCACCGCCGCGGACGGAATCGTCGCTATCGTCGCCTGCGTTGTCGGCTGCTGCTGTTGACTTTGCTGAATGAAAGCCGCAGAGTCCGGTGTTAACTGTCTCAAGGCAGGTAAACTCCTCTGAAAAGAAGAAAGGAAAAAGAATTTGCTTGAGTATTTTAATGCTGGGCCGCGCAAGAAAACAGCGATTGTGAAAAGCGATGCGTTTCATTTCACACCACTGCATCAGCCTGCACGCGCCTGGAAAAGCGTGACAGCGGCGCACACAGAAATGCCATCCTGCTTCACAGGTAAAGCTGGGCAGGGACCATAGTGTTCTACCAGAATTTTACATCAGTTGTGTTCTTACAGTATGAATTTCTGTCCTCCTGAACAGCTCTGGGTTGAATAAGCATTTAAGAACCCAGAAACATCAACACAAACCTACAACGGTATCCCTTAATTGTACATTAGTCAAGCAGAGTTATACTCTCCCCATACAGCGCTCAGGTACTTTCTCTGATTTTCAGACAGCGAATGTTTTGGAACAGTCATTATTTTAAGATGTGTCCAAATACTATAAACTTTATGACAAATAGGATATGTTATTGAGAAGTGACAGATTTCCTATTTATTCCTATATACAGTTCTACTGCACAGCAAGAAACTAGGAGTTTGTCCAGAAGGTACAGTTTTCTGTATCATTCAATCCATTCTTTTCTTTCCAAAATTAAAAAGAGGATAATAAATCAATTCATACATTTGGTGCTGCAAAAAGAAACTGCTTGTAAGTCATAGAAAGAAAACCTTTCAGATTTCTCAAAAGAGCTACGATGTGGCACTATGGTAGAAATTACATTATTGACTGTGCCAATGGATCGCACTAACAAACTCCTGGAACCAAGAAGCAGAAATATTTTTTAAGGGAGCAAAAGTCTGAGCAGGTACTGTTTAAAGCTTCTATTTACACTGTTTTGAAATTCCACCTGTACTAGTAAAAGATGTAGTTTTTTCCATTCCTGCTGATACACAAGCACAGAAATATAGAAGGACCAGCGAACACAAGTTACCTTCAGGAAAGGCACAAGGTAAGGTTGAGGTGAAGAATTAAGTTCTCTGTACAGCCTGCTGGTAAAGTCTTCTGCTTCGATTTTTCCATCCTTCAAAACAGAAAATCCAAATGAACGAACTTGTAGAAATTAACTTTTACAGATAGCCAACACCAGAAAAAAAAAATTTAAGACTTAAAAAGGACTTATTTTCAATAAATTGTTATCATCCATCACTAGTTTTAGTTTAGTTGTCTTGTGACAACCCTGGTTATCATGTGGTAACAACTGAAGACACAGCTCTACCTTAACTGAAAGGCTGGAACAACTAGGCTAAGCAATACTAGTACTCTTTCTATAAATACTAAGTACGTCAAGCTTTTACATTAGCTTCAGATAATATTACTTACTTTTTTTTGTAAAAACTTAAAAGCTTAAAGGAAAATTTTATGCATATATTTTAATTCAGAAGCAGCAAAGTTTCAATTTGATTTCTCTCACATTTTATAATCTCCCTCCTCTCAAAAAAACAACCCCTCAGTCTTGCGTCTAAATTTGCCCAGATATTGTTTCTTACAACTTTTAATGAACTTTTCTTACCAGCAGGTTCTGTACTAATTCTTTCACGTTGGCCGCAGTCTCTGAAGACTGTTTTCCAGATGATGCCAGTTTTATTAATGTGGACAGAAAGTTTTTGCATTTCTTCACATTTTCCATAGTTTCCTGTTATGGGAGGAGGAAAAGTAAAAGGGAGGGAGTCAAGAAGGGAAGAAAAACTATTTTCAAAACATGATCTGACTCTATAGTCTGAGAAATAAAGTCCTTCTCCGGTTCATCACTTCAGAATATTATTTACAGATTCGTATCCCTTACTGCTTAAGATAGAATCAGACTGGAATTATTATTTTGCTTCATATATACACATGTACTGCATAGAATCATAGAATTGCTGAGGTTGGAGCGGACATTTCAGATCATTGAGTCCAACCACCAACCCAACACTGACAAAACCATCACTAACCCATGTCCCTCACACCACGTCTGTCCTGCTTTTAAATCCCTCCAGGGATGGTGTCTCCCCCACTTCCCTGGGCAGCCCATTCCAAGGCTTAATAACCCTTTCAGTGTAAAAATTTTTCCTAATATCCAATCTGAACCTCCCCTGATGCAACTTGAGGCCATTTCCTCTTGTCTTATTGCCTGTTCCTTGGGAGAAGAGATGGACACTCCCTGGCTTCACCCTCGTTTCAGGTAGTTGTAGAGAGCAATAAAGTCTACCCTCAGATAACTTTTTTGTTATCAAAATTTAATAAATTATGATTCTTAATGAAGTTAGGAAACACCAAATATTTTAAAAACAGCACTTTGTGTATGGGGAAAAAAGTGTTTGAGCAGGACAGCAAACAACAAACTCCTCCTTCCCAAGTCACAGATGAGGGCATGGATTTGCCTTCATCTGCAGTCCTGGAAATATGCACCTGGAGTGAGTCGGTGCCAAGAGCTCTTCTCATGCTGATTCTACTCTGCAGCACTGAACAAGTTACTTTTCTGTATGGTACAACTAATGTTTTTTTTTTTAAAAAATAATAATAATAAAAAAGGAGTGCTTTAAAGGTTTTACAGAAGTCAAAATTAATACTTTGACAGCTGTCAAAACTCAAGTGACCTGTCTTCACTGCGTAAATTATATGGTCCTACTGAAAGTCTACCATTTCAGGACCACCAGTTCACAAAACTCCTGCATGTTTCCTCTCTACCCTTTGATCTGTGTTCAAGTACATACACACACAGGTACCTGGGAATCACCAGCAGACTCTACCTGCACTCCGTATCTTACCGTGGCCGCGGTGGAGGTGGCCGTTGTCCCTTGCACTGTTCTCTGAGGAGTTCCAGTTTGTACAGCTGTTGCTGTCCCCAACGTGGTCGTCTGTGCAGTACCACCCAGAACAATCTGAGGCTGCAGAGAGAAAAAGCGTAACATTATTTTACCTGGAACTTACCAAAACCTGTTTTCCTGACCCATCAAACAGAAAACGAGCCATGGGACAGCAGAGCACCTCTCACAGCTACTATAAAAAGGAGTTACAAACCTGCCGTCTGTTGCAGTGGAAAGAAAGAGCCACCAGATGGCACAAAACACTACACATTCAAACCTAAAATCCTAAAAGTTGATTAAGAATTACACGATTTTTCGTTATCGAATAAAATGGCAAAATAATAGCACAAATATTAGCCTTGTACACTGTGGCTTCAAAACGCAACTAAAGCAAGTATTAAATTTCTGTGAATGGAACAGCTTTTTTTGGCCTGTTCCCTTAAATACCACTTTCAAAGGGAGGACTTTCTAAAAAGGCAGGATTGACACAAGAGCTCAGGTCTTATCAAGGTCTTTTGGATGAACAAAAGGCCAAAATGTTTTGTAGACAAGTTGGCAAATCAATAGTAGGAATATCACCTTTAAAGAATCAACACTATAGACAAGCATTTTTTAAGTAGAGTTCATTCATGGACTTCCAACAGAGTCTAAAAACTAACGACAACCCAGAGACAGTAATTCTTACCAAGCTAAAGCTAGCTCTCAGAATTTTAAAAAACCATTTGTAAACTTGCTCTTTATGTAGAAATGCACAAAATAAGAGGCTCCAGTACTGCCAAAGCTAACTTTCATTGCTATTTTGGGAGACAGAAAAGGAGACAAGGATTTAATTTGTCTCATTTTTTGAAATCAGGATAAATGAAGCCCACGGTATGCTCATTACAGCAAAAAATATGCAGATGGAATGACTTTTTTTTGTCCAGTATAACAGCAGTGCAAATTAAGGAGACGCAGTTAGGTAAATTAACTCTTAGATCTGGAAAGATCACTGGCATAGGCAAAGGCTCTGCGAGGGGAAAAAGGTTAACTGGATGCATAGCAAAACCTGCATGTTTTAAATTAAAACTCTCTAATCCTGTCTACTCAAAGGATGAAGAAAGCACAATGAAACAGATTAGGCGACAGCAATCATATTGTATCACTGTTGCCTGGAAGCCATGGGGAGAATTTCACACTTTTGCACTGTGTTTTAAACTCACACCACGACCCCTCAAAAAAAAAAATCCTCAAAAAAGCATAGCCTTAACACAGACTAGGCGATTAGAGGAGAGCCCACATACTAAGACACCACTATTTATCCTTGAGTTATCAGAATCTCTCTGAGTACACAGACCAAAGCAGAGACTCAAGACAGCTTGTGGAAGAGAAGGCTCTTCTTTTGTAATTGGAAATCTTGCTACAGAATTCAGAGCACTAAGATCCATCACAGGAATGACATGACAGCTCCAAATCCAAAGGGAACTGGTGTCACTCTCGAGGCAGAAAGCATAAAGCTATGTCATTTTAGTCAGTTCTGTGATTATACAAACTAATAACAAGATATCTTTAAGTATATATGCATATAGATATATATTATATAGCTATAATATAAAATAATAATAATATAGCTATAAAAAATAGACATATATATCCAAAATATACAGTGAATTGAGATCTGCAAACGTTTTAGAAAGGATAATCCAGAAGAAGGTATTTCTCCCATGCACTTAGCAACTGTATTTCTTGTATTTCTGGCACTGTCAAGCAGGTTTTCAGCTAATCATAACAACTGATGCATCTCACATACACAGTACTTTTCTACAACTCACTTGCACAACCGGAGGACGCTGTAGCGTTGTTGTGGGTTGCACTGTTGTTTGAGCCTGAGACACTTGCTTGATAATAGTAGTTGGTGTCACCTGTCGCGCAATAATTGGCGTTCCTGGAGCCTGGGGAAGAGGAAAAAAACCCAAACACGTTAGTTCTTATATTTAAATACAATCTACTTTATCTAGTATTTTGTCTCTGGATAGTTGCCATTTTTACAGATACAAAAGAACGCACCTGGACCACTATAAAACTGCGAGAAGGACTTTTAGTTTTCACACAACTGTGGTGATCTCAGTATGCATATACCCATAGCCACTTCTTTCTTTTAGCTTTATAAAGAATAAAGATTCTTTGGGAAAAAGAGTTCTCCGTGTTAACCATATATGGTCTTGAACAGTCTTCCCTATATCAAACAGTTTTAAACTCAATGCCATTCAGCTAGGTAAAAATATTTTTGATGAGTAACAGCCAAACACTAACAGAATTAGGAACAAAATGCAATGCCTATGTACAGCCAAAACGCTGCTGTACAGCACCAGTCTCATCAATGGTTTCTTCAAATCATTAAAATCAACACCTTACTTTCTGGTGGATTCTCCACAGGAAAAAAACCCTTGTAGTTATTGACACTACAAATTGCTGCACTAACCTGCACCGTGGATATCTGCACCGGAGGGGCACTGGTAGGTGTAGCAGGACGAGGAGTCAGAGTATTCTGAGGCTGAGACTGGGCATGTGCCTGTGCCTGCATCTGTGCCAGGGCTTGTTGAGGGATCATCAGCAACTGCCCGTTCTCGCTGCGCACGAGTACCATGCCTGGCAAAGAAGAAATTGGTCAAGAAATAGATACCCTTTTCCAAGAGGAAAGAAGATTTTTTTTTTTTCAGGTCTTTTTTTTTTTATCCATGTTGGACACATACCGAATTACTGTGCTGTTGAAGGACTATACAGCTAACAAGAGTGCTTTAAAATAAAAGCAAGACACTCAGCTGCTTTATCACATTTTGTATAGAGTGGCTTAATTACAGAAATACTCTCGCTATCAAAATGCTCAGAGTGGTGTGCATCAGAACACACAATAACTGTATTTGCCCCAATCAAAACAATCCTGTGACTAGAGGTTAAAATCAGCAATAATGTAATAATCCTACCTGCTCTTTATTAAGAAATTTGTTTCATGAAAGACTGCAAATAAAACAAAATCTCGGCAAGATTCTTGTTAGTTTTTCTTTAAGAGGGGAAAAAAAAATAATCAAACATAGGCTTCACCATCAACAGGAACACAGTTGTCTAAGTTCTGAATTAGTTTCCCATAACAAATTCAGTAATGAAAGCGGCCATAAAATCATAATCTTTCTCATGTGCATCTGCAACAGGCTGCACTGTGCCATGTTTCACCCCAAAAGAAAGATAAAACCAAGAGGGAAACGAGGCTGCAAGGTTCAAACAGGCAGATTTTCAGATGACATTCTCTCTTTCTTGAAGGCACAAACAAGAGCTGGACAACATGATCTGGTTTCCAAGGGCTCATTCATTCCACACGCCCCAGCCAGTCCACAAGAGCCTCAGGACCTCATCAGCTCTGAAAAAAGCCACCAAAGGAAGCAAACTGGGCGCTTGGAATGAGTTAGCCTTTTGCAGCAGCAAGGAGGAAACCGCCATGAAAATCAAGAGGCGCTACTGAAATCACAAAGTTTTTCTTAAGTGTTGTTCAGTGAATAAAAAGCCTACACATGCTCCCCGACAGTGTCTGGAGATGTGGACTGTGCCACCTCAGACCACAACATCTTCAAAAGAATAAGCTTTTATTTGCTTTTCTATTCAGATATGCTGAAATATTTATAGACAACTTCTTAAACAGTCGTCTTGGACTGACCGAAAGCCAGTGTTAAACTGCAAAATTCCACATACCGATTTCTACAAAAATGAATTTGAAAGAAAACCAGATGATATTAGTGGATTTGCCTCTAAATTTTTCCTTACCTTCTCTACATTAACTCTCTCTTAATGAAGCAGAGTCATGCAGAGACATTAAACTAGTTTACAGCAAAAAGGTGACTTTCCGTTGCGACTTATTTAGAAGCGCTAAGCTGGGACCGTGATGTGCTATGGGCAAGAGTTATATCTAGAAACAAATACTCTCAAACTGTTTTTCTGTAGGAATGGAAGAGGGAGGAAAGCTTATTTCTAATCTTGCAAACTGTAGAAATCAATACTCTTTGTTTAGCTATCAAGTCCAAAACACCATTTTCCAAACCTTACGTAGGGAGAAGCTTTTCCATTAGAATAGCAAAGGCAAATAGAATAGCATAGAATATTCCATTAGAATAGCAAAGCCCCCCCAGCTTCCAACTGATAAACCTCAATAATGAACGCTGAGCTTGATCCTGTCACCTGCCCATTGAAACCATCACAACCTGCTCCCCATCAGCCTCAAGCTACGGGGGCTACTGACAAAACCAGACAAATTAAATGTTTTAAAGACTGGAGAACGACCTGCTGCTACATCAAGCTAATTCCTGCACAGACAGAACCTGGCAGCCTCTTCCAATGTGCAAACATAAAATCTTGGGAAATGAACTCACGTTGCCCGTTTTTGTCTTCCCTCACGACAACGAGCTAAAGCAGCTCAACACTGAATCAGTGGAAATCTTCAATATCATTATAATTGGAAACAGGAGTACAGTGGAAGTCTGATTAGAGGACTATTTTCAAGTCAACACCAAATATTAAGGCTTGTTGATTACCATTTAATTTCTAGCAACTGAAAAAGCTCAATGCAACTATATATATGCCTGTGCTTTCATAAGCCCTTCAATATCACAGAATTGTACTGACACCCCGTAACAAACTTTTTTCTTAAAATTCACTATTTTGGGAGTTCCCTAGGATATTCTAGGGCTAACATACCATCCAAATTATTTAAAGAGCCATGTATTTTTTCCTCCCAAGAGATACTAACTCTAGTTTGGGGTTTGAGGAGGGGGGTGGTTTGCTTTTTAATCTTCTCTCTCAGTGTAAAAGTGAGTAATTTGGAAGTGCTGACCCAAAGCAGCTCAGCGGCGTGTGAGAACCTTCACAGCATCAGACCCAGAGCTCTGGGTCCCTGTCAATACACAAGAATGGGTCTGCACCACAATAACCACAAAATGCAGGTTGAGTACCCCCGAAGAGCAAGCGCATCATCTGAACAATGAAATATTCCCCCCGAGCTACATGCAGAATTAGAACATGCCTACACATTAACACAGCACAACTGCCGAAACAGACAGTTGAAAAGCATATTAATGTGAGCTTGAGGAAACATATCAAGAAAGTTCAATTTTTAGCAGCAGACAGACAAAACAATCATTTGTAATTCAAACCCTGACTCCAAACACTATCCTGCTAGATTTCTCACTACGGGAAGTCTGAACCTTCCCTCAAGTATTGAAGTCATAATAAAAAAGTAATTCATACAAAGCTACATTCATATCTGTTCCTGTTTAAATAGTTATTTTATACTGCGCTCGTATTTGATATACAGTTATTTTCAATTTATACAGTTTCTAACATGTCTTTAAGTTAAGGTCTACCAATGATGAACTTTGTTATTGAAATTTCCGTGCAGAAATTCATCAGTAATAGTGTGTGGGCAAGTAATTTTTGACCAAGCACTTGAGACCCCTCCAGCCTTGTCGAGAACCCTGTAAAAAGGGAGATGGAGCCGCTTACTCGGCTTCTCTCCCCCCAGCCCAACCAGAGACTCTTTTCCAAACCAATTAGCTAAAAAAGAAACTCACTAACCGAAAACGATACCCAAGCTGGCATTAAGTGGATTTTCAGTGAAGTTCAGAAAGCTCATTGGAGCTAACTTGATTAAGAATTAAAAAGAAAGTCCCATTTATTTCACGCTTCTAAACAAAGTCACTGTAGGACTATCACTCTCTCCATACATACATTAACCATCTCTCAGCTGGTTTGTTCATTCATTCCAATGGAAAAAAGGAAGGGCCAACAGCCCCAACACACAGGTAGAAAAATACCGTTTCTTTCTCTTACGTCTAAAACTTACATTTTAAATATTTAAGTATAGATAAGTATCATAATCTCAAACTCCACTGCATAAGACTATGAACCAGATCAAAAATGACGACCGGGTACCAGAAGACAGCTAGAACTGCACGAAGGTATCTCACTTTTCTCATTAAATTCAGCAACATATTTAAAGTAAAAACGAAAAATATCTTTCTGTTTCAAGTTTGCCATCCAGGCTTTTGTTCCACAAATTAATGAACTGCTACTTGAGACAGAACAGCTAATAGAGATCGTTGGAAACATTCAATTAGAAAAAGGTGACAACAAAACTTGGCCATTTTAAATTTCTCTCTGTCTTCTTTTTCCTAGAAAGTCTGATCACGTGTACTCCAAAATCATATTCACTATTAAAAATGCAAACATTCAAGCATTCTTTCCAAGTCTCTCATTAAAAAACTAATTAAAATTAAAATTAATTACTATTTTTGTTGGAAGTTGGAGGCTTAACAGAATCTTGAAAGAAGCTCATATTTTAGTTTGAATAAACAATTCATCACAGCTCCAAATGAAGGATTAATAAAATTGAGTTGGTTTTGTCCTTATGCCGAAAGGACTTGTTCTCCTGAGGAATAAAACGGTCATCTCCTGTGTTCTTGTTGTGGAGACCTCCCCGGATCCCTCCTGTTTTCCAGAGTGTTTGGATGGAAAAGTTCATTATTATACGATGTATCTGCATGATTCTACACTGTGTCATCTCTGCCTCTTGCTATTTGTATTTCCATTTGCTAATGGCACTTCCATTTACGAAGTGTTATGCTTTGGCGGTGTTTTGTTTGTTGGGTTTGTTGTTTCTAAATTAATAAAACTTGCAAAATCATGCACTGGGCTAAAAAGTGAAGACCTCTGGCCATACGACATGTCAGGAAAACACAAACCAGGCTGTTTTCTAATGCCTTCCTCTTCTCTCTTTGAAACATGGCTTGGCTTAGCAAAGACTAAAGAAAAAGAATCATCACAACAATAAAGGAAGGAGAATAAATAAATATTTTGTAGCCTTTGCTGACCGCTCTGATGATCTGTGGAACTCCTGAGACATAGAGCTTTCTTGCTAGAGAACCTTTACATCCAAAGAATCCAAACCAAAACAGTTTCCTGTTTTGTTACCAGTTTTCACTGGTAAATCTAGATTAACAATATTTGGACTTCCCAATGACAGTTAAAATTTTCTGCAGATATAGCAGACATATAGAGGAAAGACATAGCCCAGGAAATTATCACCTCTACCAATCACACGTAGCAAGCAGCCTAATCCAGATCAATTCAGAACCATTACTAAGGAACCTAGACCTTTACTAAATTCTTTTTTTAGTAGCTAAGACACAACAGAAGAATTAATGGATGTGTAATCTTGAAATTGCACAGAGAATGCCCCTTTCCAGTCTCCTGAGGAAATTATCTTTTTCAAGTAAAAAAGTAACTGAACTTTATTTCCAGAGAAAAGGTAGGGTCAGAGAGAGCTGTCAGGCAGCAAAGAATCACCTTCAATACACACACGCTGATGTTCCAAGCCTGAAAGAATAACTAGAGGATTGATCCTTCTGGGGTAGGAAATCAGAATCCTTACAAACATCTCTAGAAATGAGGATTATTGATCATAAAGTCCACCAACATCCAACAAATCTTCAAATCCTAACTAGGTCTGCCAGGAAAGTTCACTAAGAGGTTATCTTAATGTCGAAGCAGTTTGCACCTTAACCTCTCAAGCACATCCTCATCTGTGGCAAGATGCCGCAAACATTTGACATGGCAGAAGAATCAGATGGTAATCATAAGCAGGCTGTGCCTTATAAGCAGAAGAAAGCTTTATTATAGGATCCCTTCAGTATTGTCACAAGAGATTCTGTTGCAGGAAAAAGAAAAGCAAGTGTCTGTAAGGTTATGCAAGTTGATATCATGCACACCACAAAAACCATGTAAAGTCAATGCTCTGTGGATGATTGGATCAGGCCATACAGGGACCCTGGAATGACAAAACCTTTATAAAAGAAAAAAGTCTCTAAGATTCTCCCAATACAAAAACCACAATATACTGGGTAGACAGCTGGAGAGGATAGCTGCCTCCAAACTCCAGAAGAACCCTCAGCAGAAGTGATATATAGTGTCCCTTACAGCAGAAAAGGAAACGATAACCTGGTGCAACATCAGCACTGCCCAACACTCCACCGTCCCTCCTCTTTTGACAACTGACCTGCCTGGAAAAGTTCTTGCTCTATAGGAACGAAAGGCCAGGAAAAGAAGGAAGAACCTATCAAAGTCTACTACTCCACACTAGCTCCATGAAAATCTGAATAATTAAGAGCATCTTCCCTAACACAAGACAACTTTTAGCAGATTCAGAACTATTTACAGATGTCAAAGAAGAGCATCTGTAATAAACCAACAGACATGTAGCAACTCATGAAGGCGAATCTATCACCAACTCCTGAGAAACAGTAATTACAAATCAAGACAAATAGCACACAACTTCAAATGGCAACACAGCTGTTACTGAAAACACATCGTTTTGTACCTGATTAAAGAAGTGCACCACCACGTTACATGCACTGTCTTAGTCTAGGTGCTTTGAACCTTACCTCACAGGGGATCTGTGCTGCGCAAATCCAGAAAAACTTCTACTTGAACTTGCTTTCCAAAATCTTTGACACTGTCAGTGACACAGGCTCTTCGGTTCCATAAAAAATTTGGTTTGTGACTTCTATTAAGGTGTCTTTGCTCCCCAAGGAGAGGTACAGCGCTTATGGAGAAGTGCTGCATGGTGCAGGTATTGGCTGCTGCAAACCAGCCAGCTGAAAACTAACCCACCACTGTCATAGAATCATAGAATAAAATCATAGAATTGTCTGGGTTGGAAGAGACCTTTAAGATCATCTAGTCCAACCATCAACCTAACTCTGACAAAAACCATCACTAACCCGTGTCTCTAAGCACTATGGCAACCTGTCTTTTAAATCCCTCCAGGGCTGGTGCCTCAACCCCTTCCCTGGGCAGCCCATTCCAATGTGCAATAACCCTTCCAGTGTAAAAATTTTTCCTGATATCCAAGCTGAACCTCCCCTGGTGCAACTTGAGGCCACATATCTGTGCCTTCCCCTGATCCAGATGTGCTTGTGGATGAGCTCAGCCTGCACAAACATGAGCCAATAGGAGCTATGTTCCCTGCTGCGCCGCAGGTCTACAGGCAATAAAACCACCGGTGGTGCCAGAGCTGCCCAGCACACACCGGAACAACCTGAGACCCCCCACCAGATTCCCTCCCGCCCTGTGGCGGTGACGGGTGCCCAAAAGCGATGTGGGCTGAGGTTTTGCACAGAATGGTGTTGGGAGCACAGAGCACACACTACGCCAAACACATCTTAAAGGTGCCCGTTAAATGTTCAGCTCCTGTTGTGCTTCAGGTGAGCCACAACTCGGCACAAAACCCATGACTCTCGGGTGTTGCTTCAGGGCACCCCCTGACACAAAGTGCTTGGAGTCCCTAAACTTCACAGCCCCGTGAAGACGGGCACAGAGTTTTGGACAAGAACTTACCACAGAGCTACAAAAGCACATCACTCCTTTCACTTTTCAACTCACGTCACAGTGGAAGAAAGTCAAATTTTACCCAGATACAATGCCTAAAAGTTTTGGTACAGCATTAGTTCACTAGAGCATTCCACTCCATTTGCCTGTCATCCCCCTCCCCACATGCCCAATCTGCACACACAGATTATAATTAACGGTTATGGTCTGGGAAATACTAATTCTTGAACAGCTGATTTACAATTATTGCCAAGGTAGATGAAAGATACGCTCTCAAAAATCACCAGAAATCCTGACTGCAATGCACAGAAAATGTCCTTTGTACCGACCAAGTACAATGTTCAGATTATGAAAAATTGCTTCCATTTTTCTTAGTTAAGAGTCAAAAGACCAAAGAGGCTCAACTTCACACTGAAAGCTTTTGCTTAATCTCATGACGCAAGAATTCAAACTACAGAACTCAACTGTACTGTGTAAAACGTGAAGCAGTGAATCATTTGTAAAATATTGCTTCACAAGTCTTAAGAATATAGTTAAAGTAATAATGACATCCTGGTGTGCCAAAAAGGCACTGTATTTAACAGTGATCCCATACGGAAAATCCTACCTGCTCAGCTGAAAAAGTGTGTAAGAAGTGTTCTGAGAAACACATCATTTCATTGACAAATGCTTCAACAATGTGATTTGAGACTATTCTGACTTTTCTGGAAAGCTATATTCCTTGAAAGTGTGTTAACATCCTTTTTATAGGCGAGGATACAAAGCCAGAGCACCAGAGTACGCTCTCAAGCTGCAACCCCATCACCACACAGATCTGCCTTCAGTCTCATGCAGAAAGAAATAAGAAGAAACACTATCAAGAACTAAACCAATTACTTTAATTATTGATCTCAAAGCGATTCAGATTTAGCTCTGCCATTAATTTCAATATACTTACATCAAACAATAATGCAGTTACACCAAATTGGGATTCGTTTTTGAGAAAGGAAGACACAAAAAGTGTTGCTAATTCTTTTGATCTGTTATGCTGAATAGGAGACTCTAAAACTCAACTACTCTTTGTTTCTGGCAAACAGTCTGTCTGTCCCAAGGCGTATCAACATCAGTGCTGTTCAAGCACCTGATGAAATGGGAAAGGAGAAGCTATTTGGCATTTACCAGAGGCTGTACTTTGAGGAGTAATGCATTAAATCCACCTGATCTTCCTTCAAAAAGCGACACCCTCAAACAACTAAGTACATGAAAATCCATTAAAAACACATTTCTTTTTTGTCCTCACTGTGAATGCCCTACTCCGGGTATACACCCTTTGTAATTTTAGCAGTGACAAAACCCTTTGCTGATGCCACCTTTTCACCGGAGCTGGGGACCCGACGTTAGACAGTTCCACCGAGGGAGAGTGACCCAGGGCAGCCGCAGCAGAAACGTTCCCTTCAAACCCTCCTCTGCAGAACAGCCCGCGATTCTACAACTCTCTCACTGCCGATACAGAAGTTACTTTGCTTTGAGAATACGCCAAACACTACGCCTCAAATACAAACTACCACCGTGGACATGATATTACACGTCACTTGGCTGACAGCAACATCCATGAAGTAGCACTACTTTCTCGGTTAGTCTGAACACGGCAATACAAGTATCTTCACACCTGTAAGCTTGAACGCAGAAAACTCTGAAACAATATCAAGTCCAGTTTTGATTTTTACTAACCATCAAATGCACAGTCCTGAGTAATGACTAAGCTTAATGACTGGGTATGACTAACACTTATAAATAATTAGTGCCTTCTCTCCCCCTCCCCCACAGAGGGAAGGACAGAAAACCAAATGATACATTGGGAAAAAGGAAGAATGAAAGGAAATAAGCGGTTGAAGTTCAGAGTGTGAGCACTTGCCTCGTCTTCCAGTTCACCCTTAATTCTACTGCAAACATGACTGTACATACGTTTATTAAAAACTAACAGCTCCTTGTGCTTTGCTGTGAACTTTCTGAACTTCTGAGAGTTTAGTCACTCTCAGCCTCCCTCCTCCAGATCTCTTCTTCCGACCTCCTCCGCTGACGCCTCACAGCAGACCCTCTTCTGGTCCTCCCCATCGACTCTCTGGCCGTGGGTGCTGCAGCTGCTCAGTGCTGCTCCTGGGACTCGGTACCCGTGACTCATGTGAGTCCGACTGGTCCCACTCGCCACACCACCGCTCACGCCGAATGCACCTGATGTTATTACATCCTGCGAGAGGCACTAAATTAACCCTCCCTTAGAAAAATACTCGATTAATAAATTGAAGGAAGGCGTGAAGACAGCTTACTACAGACGTGCTGCTCCCTCAAACCATTTCAGAAAGACAAGAGCATGGCACCACACCTTAGTGCTTTGCTGTTGTTTACACTCTCATATCTAAACCACACATTTTTTGACCAAATCTGTACTGGTTGTCTGTACAGAGTCTATCCGGCATCAGCTTTATTCTGTAAAAAAGTATCATGACGGCTTTTAACAGTTCCAATTACTCTCAGAAGCATATATCAATCAAGTTATAATGATAAGTTAGACCATTTTTACTAGAGACTTACTTGATTCGATACAAATCTTACAACAGCCACGCTAGCCGTGCAGAATAATACCACACACTGATGCGAGTTTTATGTTACTGGTTGTCTAGGTACTGGTTACAGTCTGTTACTGAAAAAAAAAAATAGTTTGGTAATGCATTTTAAGGAAAAAAGCATCAAAATTAAAAGATACACAGTGATCATCATTTACAGTTCAAATTTATAAATAAAGTTCTACGCTCACAAGAAGTTACTCAATTTTATCAATATATTTTCCCAAACCCCACAACAAGAGCTTGGCAACCGAGTTGAACCCTGCACTAAATCCTGTACAAATACACAGTAAAAGGACTGTCCCTGGGCAAAAGGATTTATAACCTATTTATGGACTTTACTGAGAATCAGCCTTTTGTGATCAAAGTGTAACTTTCTGACCACTGGCAATACAAGTACAGAAACTCGTCTCTTTAAAATGTTATTTCTAGCCTGACAACAGTTCCAGAGTTGAAGATTATCGGTGTTTGTACAATGCCTTAAGACCACTCTGAGGTGCTGAGTGCTGCCTGTACAGATCCCACTGCAGAAACAGGACGCAGCTCTATCATTCTTGATGATTACCGGGTCTGTCTTGATTATTGATAATCTATACCATTATATAGTGATGATAATCAAGGTTTTGTTTTCACCAAAAAATATTCTGTATTTAAAAAAATCCTTAGTTCAAGTCATAAATAAGGCTTCGTGGACAATTATTGCAGTTTAGAGTAAGTATTACCCTAAAGACAACAGAAGAAAATTACTCCACAGCAGGAGGTTTGTGGTAAAAACTTGTCTCTCAGTTCCTTGAAACACCCGTACCTCCCGAAGACAACCAGCATTTCTGGAAGGAAATTACCATAGAATAGAACCGGGGTAAAAGTTTCCAGATTAAGCTGTCCTAAAAGGTTGTTTAAAAAAATAAAAATATAATTTGCTCTATTCATGTGTCCACGGTCTGAGTGAAAAAAAGCCTCATCTGATTTGAAATAGGAGTGACCACACAGTCCTTACACCTGTTTCATTACAGCCTGGACCACGTACAGTTTTTATGCTTCTCTCAACAGTTGAGCTGGAAATGGGACCATTTTGCCACAGTAATTTAGCGGTACAATCTCCAGAGTGGATATATCTTTGTATGCTTATTGTGTAAGCTATTTTCCTTCTCTTCTGAGGAAGCGGTATGCAGGAGGGCTGATGCCACAAAAACTGCATCCAGATGAGAAAGGTTTTACAGCTTTCAAGAAACCTGTATCAGTATAAATAGACTACAACTTCTTGCATTTAGGCAAGACCGTAATTAGTTTAAAAATGCACTTCAGTTAATGCATTAGCAACTTAGAGCAGCATCAAACCCAAAGCCTACGTATCCCCACAGTGTGCAACCTGTCCCCAGACAGAGCTGGACGGAGCTTGTGGCCCCAGAATTGCACTGGGGAAACTTCAGCAACATCCCCAGATCCTACAACTCTCTCTGCATGGGGACATCCCTGTGGCTGGGCACAGAAAAAGCCCTTTGTAGCTTGTGAGCGCCACATATTCTCTTAGAGTTTGGCCTTCCTTCACATCCAGCTTTACTGGTCATAATACAACTGAAATAGCTGTCTGCTAAGTACCTCTAAAAATTCCTTCCTAAAGCCTTCTCTTTAACATCACGGAATGACATCAAATTGAAGGAGCAGTTTCAAACAGATAAATGGAGTTATAAACACTCAAAGTTTCAACACAGAGAACAATCCCGACAAGAGTAGTTATTTTCAAGTTAAAATGATAATTTCAAGTATTTCTGACAAAAATTACACATAGTAACAAGAAAATGTTTAACATGCTGTGCTCTTAATTGACTTCTATGACCAGTTCCTACCAAGCAGGCTCTTAGTCTCTGCCCAGGTAGTTTTTAGGAGAACAGAAAGCTAGAACCACGAGCCAATCTCTTCTCTTTGCTAAAACCCACTCAGGCCAATATCAGTATTTTCAACTGACTTCCTGAAGTACTTAACCCCTTTTTTTTTTTTTTTAGGATTCTATTTAAATATCATTTCCCAAAACAGAGAAGACAAACATTAGTAAAGAGTTTTCATACACCGAAACATTTCATTGAAGAGTTTGCGGTACTTACTAATTTGTGTCTTATCAGTGCCCAGAACTGTTGCATTTTCATCTCCGATTGCTAACTTTGATGCAGCATCCTCTGTTAGTGATTCAAATCCTGGGCAGCATTCAAATTTGAGGTCCTCAAACGAGGATGCTGCATTATACAAGTAACCCACATAGATTTCCAGAGACGGAATTCATGTAGCTCACTAAGCACAGAAACACCACAGAACTTCTAGAGTAGCAAAGTGCAAAATGGCTCAAAAGAGAAAACTTCTGGTCATTGACCAACAACTTCGACCATAAGCCTAGTGATACCGAAAAAAAAACACAGACCACAATCTGAAGGGCAGATAGGCATATGAAACAAATCCATACATGCTCTTCCAAAGGCTGTTGGGAACAACATTATTTTCCATAAGAGAACTCAACAATACATAGTCAAAGTTAAGAGCTTTCATAGCTTAATGGAATGACGATTATATACCTGCTAGATCCCATCACTTAAAGAGACACCCTTACTAGATGTGCAAAACGAGGCATTGGTTTGCCTCATGACGCTCATTTTAACAAAAACAGCAAAAAAGTCCTATCGCACAGCTCTCCAAGTTCCAAGTTCTTTGGGGTACAAAGCTAAACACGCAGGATTCCTCTATTATGAAAGTTGCAATAAGAACAAACACAACTTTCAGTCTGGCAACATATGGCAGATCTGATGTAGCAGATTTCAAATAAAGCAGAATGTTCCTTTTGCTGATGCATGATTTGAACATAAAATCCACCCCTCACCCAGAAGAGCTCTGCAGAAGAGATCCACAGTTATCTTTCAGAAAGAGAGATACCACTTTAGGTGCCAAGTATAGGACTCCCAAGCTCTAATCTTGGCAAAATATCGATTCCCTCATGGCCTTGGGCAAGTCAGAACTTCTCTGACTTGCTCTTTCCCCCAGCTCTAAAAGCAGGGTTCATACTACTTTATTTACCAACCACGCAGGCATGTTGCGAGGATTAAGTTTTGTAAAATGCTTTGAAAGTGAAAACATGCTACAAGGAGCCTCCTATTATCATTGTACATTACAGACATTATTTTTAACAAAATGCAGCCATGCCAACACAGTTAACAGGCATAATATTGGCAGCACACACAACATACAGGGAAACCATCGTCAGGATATGTTTGAACTCGCTTGCTAGTCAGTGAGAAATAGAAACAACTACATTCCACTACTTCATAGTATTTCTTCTGTTCCTTCCCATGTTTCTTGCATTATGGAAATCGGTAGATTTCCTCATCTATTTATATTCCTGCTTACTTTAGGCACTTCTGGGGTACATTTCAAGCACGAAGTAACCCAAAGCCTGCCACATTCAGTACGAACAAGCACCACAAACTGTTTTACAGTGAAAAGATTGTCTGATTCTTCCCAGCCTGATGCCTTTTCCCCTTTTTCTATCCACTTTCCTTTGCTTGAACCTTTACCTTACACCCCAAGTTAGAATCCGTCTTGGATAGCTAACACCAGCTAAAAATCATCAGTTTCCATAAAACTTAAGCTTCCCTTTAACACCAAGTGAAGTTTCCAGGCTCTAAAGGCCATGAAGAAAACCTTGAATGTGCAAATAGACATAGTTTATCCTCCAGCACCAACATTCTTCCAGGGACCCTTTACTTCTAGAAAGCACCAACAGTAATTTAAACCAACCGTGGAGGTGACTTGCATTAGTAGTGCTCAGAACTCTGGAACATTCAATTTTTAAAGAAGCCCCTCCAGTTTCACAGCTGGGAAATGGTCCACCTTGTAGTCACCACAGAACTGGCACACGAGATGCCACCAGAAAGCAAGAGATGAAGAAGTCCAATCTCATCTGCTGTCATCAGCTACTGGCAGATCCAATCGAGTTTTGTGAAAGTAATAAAGAAGTTGTATTATTAGATATAAAGCAAAACAAATCTGTGATAGTATTGCAGTTGTGCAGCTGTAGGAAAACTGCTGACTGCTAAGGAGAATACTGGCCATGATGGCAGGGGTAAAAAAAATTTATACGTAAAGACAACCTCTCCTATCTGCTATCTTCAAACAGGACTGCGTGTCACAGAATCTTCTTTATTCGGGGAAAAAAAAAAAAAAAAAAAAAAAAAAAAGCTAGTCTTTAGGAGAATTTGCTAGGTTAATCCTAAGTACTAACATTCACTCAGAAGGTTAAAGGAAAGAAAGGAGGGGGAAAGAGTGAAGTGAAGGTTTCTAGATTTCAGTTTCACCTGAAATAGGAGAGAAAACTGTCCAGACCTACCAGCTCTATACTGGTAGTTGTTAGTGAGTACCTTCAGTACCCTCTCCATTCTGCTCCTGTGTTTAAGCAGGCAGCTTAAAAGCTTGCTATGCTTGTTCATAAAAATAAAGCAGAAGAGAGTAACAACAGCAAGCATCCGCAAGAACAGAAACCAAATCTTTGATCCCTCCAAGTTGACCGTACTGGGAAAGCAAGCATAGCTCAGAGACGATGGTTCTGAAATTGTATTACAGCCTTGCTGGAGAAGACAGTATTTTGAAAAGGGACTTTGAAGTGCACAAGTTCTGTCATTTTACAAGATGATGCTACCATGTGTTAGCGATAACCTCTAAACACTTTACAAACTCTTACACTGCAAAAGCTTAATCTGAGGGCATAATCTCAGTTAGTTTTCTGCAGATGGTTCTGAGCATCTGTAACAGCAGAACACTGGCCTAATGCTTCAACAAACTCAGCAATTCTCCTACCTCTTACCACATTACTGTATGCAACACATTTCATATTGAAGTATGAAATACTCCAAAACAACTTTGTACAATTTATTTTCAGTCACAGGTTCAAAAGATGTTGCATCTTTATGTTGCATCTTGTGTAACTTGTGTTTCTGCCCCCTAGAAAATTATCTGACAATATTTTCGTTGTCTTTTCTAAGAAGCTATAAATAAGGTTATTTTTGGACCTTCATTACCCAGATCTGTCCAAATGGACCACAAAGTTCCAAACATGGGCTCCTGAAGAAAAGACTAAGCACAATAGTCCTCATCCTCAATGATGTCAGCAGTGGAAAACCATGAGAAATGCACAGATGCTCTGTTTAGTCCAGTTTCTTTGAGAAGCAAGAATCCAGAATCCAGTGAGGTCACAATAACTACCGCCCATTAGTTCTTCAGCACCTTTAATTTCATCAGTCGATGTTTGCTGCGCAATCGTCTTGATGCAATACAAAGAATTATTCTAAAAATCATATATTGTAAAGAGTGTGGATCACGGTATTTTCCACATGCTGTCTATAATAGAACATGTGAAAACTTTCAAGGTTTCTAATCTTCAAGTTGCAGGTTAATAACAGTTACTGACATTTTACATTCTGTTTTCCAGACATATGAAACTGTAACTGCATTTTGGAGAGCTAGAAACTGTAATTCAAGATAAGAAAATAACTATAAAACACACGCTGCTTATTGGTCAAACCTTCCATAAAGATGTTCTAAGTGTCTGTAAATCTTGGTGTAAAAAGTGACACATGCAGTGTATGACCTCAAGCTAGTTCCTGCATCAAGTCTTACAAACTCTTATTAGAATACACTACTAACTTCTAACGACATAAACTTGTGCACACAAATTTGATGCACAGAGTAGACGCGCAGCACACAAACGCTGCAGGTGCAGCTCGGGACTATCATTGCCTTCAAAAATCTGGCCTGCGATGCTGTAATTTGAAATATAATTTCAAAAGCAGAGTCATCTATTGTGCTTTCACTATGAACATGTAAGTCCTCTGCTAAAGACTAAGCAGTTGCATGTGGCTCGACTCTCTGAGGTGCTCAGCCCTTGCACCTGGGAGATGTTTGTGAGACCTCAACATCCACCAGCTCTTAAGTGTTCTGTAAAAAATGCTTTATGCAAAACAAAGTTGGCTATTTTCACAAGATTTACACGCAAATCAAAGCACTTTGGAAAGAAATCTATTCCACAAAAAAAAAATCCTTTACAATATTAAATCTGTCTCATCACACAAGAGCCCAGTTTCCAATTTCTATGCATTCCACCCTGTAGACTGACTTACTTTAAGAGTCAGGCCATTCTTTTGAAGTTATAAATATTTTTAAAAGTGTAGGACAGACAAGAAAAGTGCTTAATAAAAAACCTCAAGTGTTTAGAACCTATATTGTTCTACTTTGATCTATGGAGACCTCCAAAGGAGCAATTTATGGTCCAATTATGCTTAAGGACTGGCAACGCCGCTTTTAAGAGCGACACATTTCAGTATGCTATGGCACTTCGAAAACATCAGCTACCTGGAAAAAAGGTCCCACTGGACTCAACAGTAGTATTTTTCCCATAATCAGGTTTATAATGCAGTATTAGTGCAAGTGTAGGTATACAGGGCAATAGTCTGTAAATCTGAAAATTCCTGTGATACACTGTGGCAATAAATAAATAAATAAATAAGGCTTTCCCAGCCTTTCAATTTACAAGCTTCAAATTAAGCACTGGGATTTCAAGATCTGCATTTTATGGCTATTTTTTTAAATTAGCGACGTGTGTCATGCAAATTACTCATCTAGGAAATAATCTTCTGCATAAAAAAAATAATGAAGAATGTTTACACCAGTTAGAACTTAAGATACATAGAGTGTCTGACAGACTTCATCAAACTACATGGCATCATGTACCATAAATAGAATATTACACAAAAAGGTGGTGTGTAGTAACAGAGTCTGGTTTCTGATCTACCTTCTGTGACAGGTGCATTGCTTTAAGGTTGGGCAGGAGTTTCAATAGATGTATTTTGACAAAGACCAATTGAAATAGACAATATACAACCACCGCTGATTTCATCCAGTACTAATAATAAAATTTAATTAGCTGTTCTTTGTATATGGCCCTGAAAAAGGTGAATAGTAAGAATACAGCTATTACTATATATTAGGGAAAAAAACAGGAAACTATGTGTAGGTTCACACAAGTATTTTTCAGTTAAAAATGAAACCGCATATAATTACAAGCCTGGTTCAAAACAGCAGCAAATATATAATCTTAAATCTCCAAATCTAGGGTATTCAAGGAGGGACAGAACGGTTCTCAGGAAAGAAATGCTTCTCATCCTGCTTTTCACTCACCCACTGAGTTCAGGACTAGATTCCTCGTCCAGAGATGCTCAGCACTAAGCATGAGACGAGCTACTACAAAAGCTGCAACCCCAGACACAACAGGGTGAGGTAAGGACATAGGAAGGCTGCCTTTTGTATCAGACTCCAGTGACTAAAAAGATCATCAGAAACTCACAGATTGGAAGCTTACAAGTCAGACTTTGAAGGTATTTAAAGCAAAAGAAGGTAGTTTTCTTGTGCTGTATCTGCTGCTTCTCTATTCACGAGAGCTCTGTGGTACTGGGGGCATGCAGGGACAGGGAGGGAACTGAACAGCACGTGAAGGTTATACAAACTACTGACAACCCCCCCTTAAAAGTCAAAACACCTTGCGTGAAAATGAAATAGCAACGTTTCACTCAATTATATTCCATTGTCACACTTTGGCAGTTTGCAGCTTCATCTACGCTCACATTGTAACAAAGATACTATGCAGAATTATTTTCAAATTATTACTGCTGAAAAGACTTTTTGGTCACCCAAGATCATACGCTGAGTAGTGGAACGCTACTGTTCTATCACTCGAAACAAGACGATTCTCATTGTTAAACGTAACGCCTTTTCCACAATTCACAATTAAAAGAGCAAGAAATCTCATTTAGATACCTTCCTTCCTGCAAGAAACGCCCTTCCAAAACAAAACCCTTCAATCCTTTCACTCACCTGGCGGTAACTGAAAATTCTGAATGTTAGTTGGATTCTGAGGTGGCTGAGGCAAACGAGGTGCTAAAACTGTAGGAGTCAAAGTTGCTCTGATTCCACTCGTGGTTGCTGTTGGAGTCCTCGGCAGAGTTTGTGCCACTGTGTTGGCAGTGCCTTTAGCCATTCCCGTGGGGGTGCCAGGGGCTGCAGGAGGTATCCCACCAGGATTGGGAGCAACATTGGAGAGCCCAGCTTGCATAGTTTGCCCAATAATCATGTTACCCCCTGTAGTACTGGGCTGGCCGGCAGTAGCCAGCGTCTGCTGCTGGGATACCGCCTGGACGATAGTTTTAGGAGACTCGGATTTGATGACCTGTGTGGCAGGAGCTGCTGGCACAGTGGAACCAGACTGGCTGTTCACGAGCGACGTCTGGAGGGAAACTCCAGATCCCACAGTGGCTGTAGCAACAGCAGGAAAACTCCCCACACTGATGGTTGAATTGATCACAGTATTGCTCCCGTTTTGAGTGGCTGCACCAGCTGCAGCTACCGTGGGTCCTGCTGTGTGAATGGGTGGCCTCACCAGCGTCACCGTAGGCGCCCCAGTTCCAATGCTCGGTGGTGGCTGGGAGGAGATAACTGTGGGCGAGGAGGAAGATGCGGACGACACAGCAGTATTAAGGAAAGAAGTCTGGATGACAGTGTTGGAAGCCGACGGCAAAACAGCGTTAACAGTATTTCCTTTCCCCACAGATCCAGGTCCATTGTTAACGAGAGGGGCAACAGCAGGCGCAGAAGCGGGGTTAGCAGTCACGGGAGTCCCAGCGAAAGCAGCACCTCCTGTGTGGTGAGAGTTCATCACCACGTTACTCCCATTCAAAGTTTGCACTGTTGTGGTCCCAATCTTGCCATTCCTGGTGGACAAGGCAGTCGCCATGGTGCTGATAACCACCGATTTGCCCTGACCGAGGGTCCCTGGAGCAGCAGTGACTTCAGATCCTCCTGCTGCTGCAGTGGTGGTGCTGGTGCTCGTTGTGGTGGCTCCATCCAGAGCTGAAGTCTGGGACCTGGTGTTATGATTAATAACGCCCCCTTGCACTCCTCCTGCTCCTGCAAAACAACAGCAAGGTTAAACAGAGAGAATGAGCAAGAAGAGAAGTCCAGCAAAGACAGAAGGTCCTTCCTCATCACCAAGTCTTCTCCATTTCCCAGGCTGCCTGCCTGGAGCCAAGAAAACAGGACAGAGCACAAACTGAAGGTGGCTTTGAAGAGACAGTATCTTGAAGCCTCCAATTTCCCGCCCAAGAGTGTCAGATCCAATGTTAATCGTAACACCCCTAATTTCAACAGTACAGTAAGACAAAATGAAGAAAACAGATTTTATATGAACCAAGGGAAGGGAGAAGGAAGACCACCTTAGACCCATTCCCCATTCTAGAGCCTGCCATCGCATTTAGCAACAGGACTGCAACTGTAAGGAGGGAAAAATGGCAATGGAAGACACATTAATAGGACACATTCCCTATGCCCCATACACATTACCCTCTAATCCTTTCATCTCCTACCGAGTAAGTCAGTTAGATCAGGAGGCTCAACAACAGCAAAATATGAAAAAGTGAAAGGAAAGAAAAACGTCAGTGTGGCGAGATAAGAAGTACTGCAAGGCCTGGAGTAGGTTACCAGAGGACTCCTCCACTGTATTACAGAATTTGTTCTTCGGATGTGAAGTTCCCTCAGCCAGAGGTAGTTAAAAATAAATAAATAAAAAGCAAAGCTGGTTTTGAGAAGGGACAAGATGATGTAGCTTCTTGTCCTGAATAATCCTCGTGCCCCTCGGTGAAGCCTGGTGTTATCACAAGTACAATCACACACAGTCCAGGTCCTGGCTCTAAGGAGACAGAAATGGGAAAAGAATAGCGACAGACAGATATGGAGAAGCATGTTATAAAGGTTAAGGAGATCCTCCTAGAAGAGCTTCATTAATCATGACAGAAGGTCTGTAATATCTTCTTACACTTCAGCAACAAGAAAGAAAGCAAAAAAATAAAAAGGGGGGGGAGGGGAGGAATTGCAGAGAGATTCTGGGGAGACATTTTTTTTTAATTCCCCTGAAAAACAGCTTCCCTCCATCCTCATGCAGTGAGCCCTCAGTCCCAGCCTTCGCACTATTCCCCTACGATCTTCCCAACGGCAAGAGGGGGAACGTTCCCAGGTAGCTACGGGGGGTGGGTGGGTGGGTGGGAGAAGACATCGTACAAGGTGGGGTGCTGTGGCCTGAATTCCCCCCCTTCCCGGGACCCGGTGTTGTGACAACCCCCCCTTGAGGGCAGAGGAGGAATGAGAGGCGTTGGATGCCCCCCTCCAAGCCCCTGGAACAAGGGAGAAACCCGGGAGGGGAGGGGGGAGAAGAAGATTCAGGCAGGCAGATATTGGGGGGGGAAGCATTTTGAGGGACTTCCTCCCCTTGAAATCCCCCCTCGCTTCCTCCTCTACAGGAAATAGGTGTCATGATTAATAACACCCCCCTGCACTTCAGCAACAGAGAAGGGGGAGGGGAAGGAGCATTTACACAGACAGCTAAGGCGGCATTATCGAGAGGGAATCCCCCCCATAACCTCCACCCCCGGGGAGGGAAGGGGAGCAGCCGGGGACGGCACGGGAGGCACGGCCGTTACCCGGGGGGTGGGCTCTGCCTCCCTCGGCCCCCCGAGCCGAAGGGAGCCCCGGCACACTCCAGCAAGGAGGGCAGGAAAAGCCGAGGGGGACCGGCAGAGTCGGGGACGGGCTCTGCCGGCTGGTGCTGCGGGGAGGCTGCCCCCACACATGATAAAACACCCTCTCGTAAGCGGAGGCGAGGAGGGAAAATAAAGGGGAGGGAGCAGAGGCGCGGATACACACCGAGGGGGGCATGATGAGGGGAGGCTCTCCCCCAGATGATCGATACCACCCTTTGCACTCCCGCTCCTGCCACAACGAGAAGGAGGAGAGAGGGAAAAGGGGGGAAAGCAGTGAGGGAAGGAGCAGCCGGAGCTGGGGAGTGGGGGGAGGGGAGGGCCCCTCTCCCTCAGAGCCCCCCACCCCTGCCCATGTTACCTGCTTTTGTGATCTCTGGGGCACTCAGTCCCATCTTGCTGCTGCTGCTGCTCTCTGTTTGGGCATTAGCATTGCCTCCTACTACTACTCCTCCAGGGCTAGGGCTAGGGCTGCTGCTGCTACTGCTGCTGCTCACAACATGGTTCCCCAGCAGCCCCCCAGCGGCCCTCAGGGGCTCCTGCGCCTTGTGGTGCTGGTGGTGGTGGCCGGAGGCCGCCAGCTGGGACTCCAGGGAGCCCACCAGGTCGCTCACCACCTTCTCATCCACCTCCGTGTTCAGGAAAACCTCATCCAGCAGATCCGAGCCCGCCGCCATCTTTTTTTTGGAGGGTTCCTGTGAGCTGCTCCCTCCTCCCCCCCCTCCCCTTCCACTCCTCCCGCCCTCCCCCCACCCCACCCACACACACTCGGCCCCGCCGCCTGCGCAGGCGCGGCCGCCCCAGCCTCACATCACCGGCCGGAGAGGGATTCCGCCCGCCGCTCATTGGCCGCCCGCCGCCTATAAAAGGCAGGGCAAATGGCTGCGAGCGCTTAGAGGGAGCCGGGCGGCAGCGGCCCGCCGGTGGCGCGGCGGACGGGGGTGGCGGCGGTGGTGGAGGGGGGTGCGGGCGAGGCCGGGGTTGAGGCCCGGCGGGCGGAGAGGCGGGGGCGGCGGCCGCGGCTCTTTGTCTGCCCGGGCCCAAAATGGCTGCATGGCTCCCTGCCTCCGGGTCTCCGCCGCCGGCGCGAGTCTGAAGGGCGCCCCACACCTGTGCCAGCTGCTGTAACTGATCCACCGGCGGGCGGCGGGGCTGGGCGGGGGAGGGGGGGGAAAGGCTAGGCCCGGCCCCGGGCGCGCAGCAGCCCCGTAGCCCGCCCGCCGTGGGCTAGCCCCGCAGCGCGGCCTACGCCCGGGGGTCCGCAGCCCCTCGGGGCGGGAGGCGGCCACGCCGGACGAGCCGCGGGGGCGGCCGCCGCCGTCCTGCCGGGGCGCGGCCTGGGCGGCCTGACTCAGCACGCCGGGCCGGCCCCGGGAGGGCGCGCCAGAGGAGCGGGGCGGGCGGCCTGCGGTGTCGGGGCCGGGAAGGGGAAAAGGAAGAGGGGGAGGGAGGTGAAAAAAGCGAGGGAGATCCCGATTTTAAACCGTCCACTGGCAGCTCGGGGCCCGGCGCGGCGGGGGCCCTGCCGCCATCCCCGCCCGTGTCACACCCCGCCGCCGTTAACCCTTGAGGGGAGCCGGGCTGGGCGTGCGGCGGGGCCCGGCCCGGCGCTGGGTGGGCACGTCCCGCCGAGCCCGGCCTTACAGTAGGGAGCCGCACTTTGACCCGCTTGTGCAACCGTCATAAAGGAAGTAAATATAGTTAAACTCAAAATACAACGTGCCTTTTAATAAATGCTCTCTTTTTGCCAGGCGCTGTTTCTGCCGAAAGGTGAACTATTGGAACGATATTAGCTGAAAGATAAATGGTAGCATGTGGTAAGTTTTGAGCTTACAATCGTGCCTCTTATTTCAGTGTTATAAAATGGGCTCTGCTCTCAGGTACTGGGTGGAACTGGTGGCTGGACTGTGCTGCACCTGCCCAGCATGGCCATGCCCAGGATGGCCTGGCCCGATGAGCGCTGACAGAAGGTGGAGACTCGGAAGAATAAGAGCTATGAGCTACCTGCGAGAAGGGATTGCTTTAAATAGGTCAGAGACAAAGTATTCTCTGCTTAGGGTTGCCCAAACATGGGTGTCAGCGCTTCCTGCGTCATGTATTTGTGGCCGTCACTTCGCTTGTCGTACTGTATCGTTAATTAAATGGCTCTGCTTGCCAGTTGGTCCTGTGAGCGGTGGGAGCAGAGCTGAAGTGCTGTCCCCTCCTGACCCTGTCCCCAAATATACCAACCTGTCTACAAGGGAGAAGCGGTTTGCCAAAATCTTGTAGGGGAAACCTAAAAACCAATAGGTGTTTGTTCTTAACATACAGGCCTCGAATAATAGGGTGAGTAAATATCATTGAATGAAAAGTCTTAGAAATTGACAGTTTGTGATAAGGGATGTTACTGTTCCAATTCCTTGTGTCCTCTAACCTGCTCGGCTGCTGAGTAAAAATTACCCCACTGAGCCTTTCCTGAGGCTCCGCTCACTTCCCCGGGTGGCATCCTGAGGAGGGACTGCCCAGCTCCTCTGAGGAGTGTTACATTAATCTCTTGTTCTCAACTGTTTTGTATTCTGAGCTTTTCTCAGTCATCAGTTGAAACTCAAGGGAGAGAAAGAAAACGCCTTTTCCTTCTCTGTGACTTTTAACTTCCATTTTATCTTTTTTTTTTTTTCCCCAAATTACAATGCTGCAAAATAGCTGTGATTTTACACCCATTGCTGTGGGTCATGTTGCCTGTTTCTTAAATGGCAGGAACGCTGCTTCGAGCAGGGAAAGTGCTGACCCGTTTGCTGCTGCCACAGTTGAGTACATTGCTAGTTTTAATTGTGGTGGAATTCTATAAGCAACACACCAAAGAACTAGCCAGAACAGGAGTCTGGTCACATTCCCTCATCAGTGGAAGAGTTAAAATGCATCTGCTGCTTAAATTAAGGGTAAAAAAGCTTGACTTAGGTTAAACTAGCCTGAAGGTGTAGAGTGGCTGGAGGTCTGTCTCCCATGGCATCTAACTGGGAGTGCAGCCCAGCACCAGGCTAGTGGACAAGGCAGGGAAGTGACAGGAGGGATGGCTGACACTACCAAATGGCAGCAGCTCTCAGTGAAGGGTCAGAGCAGCCTGTATTCCACTGCTTGCATTCCAGGACAGCTTGAATGTAGTTTACAGTTGCATACAAAACTAGAAATAAAAACCTAGAAGTCTTCATGTCCTTGTTCTAACACTCTCTTTAGTGTACCATATGGCATATCTACCATATTAGGTAAACAACTTTACAAAATTACAAGAGCTTCATTACAACTTGTGCATTACAAGTGTGTAGGATTCATTACTGAATAATTTATCTTTTCATACTCTCTGCCTCTTGTTTGACATCAGAAATAACTTTCTGGACTGGATTCTTCAGGACTGGGATTCCAGCTCCTCTGTACTGCTTGCCGCCGCCTGTTTTACATGGTACAAAAGAGCAACTTGTATAAGAATTCTAGTAATGGATTACTGGTAATTGTCAGTGTTGGTGTAGAAATAATTAGGCTTAAAATACTCTGTTACGTATTTCATCCACCAGTAATGACATCAAAAGATCTTGAATATACAGGTACATATGGATTCTCTCTGGAGTCAAAGAGTAGAAGCAAGCAGGAGCTATGCAGGAAAAAATGAAGGATTGTCAGTTCATTTAACCTGCACCTTTTAATATATTATTATTTAAAATACTTCCCCCCCACCCCACTCCAGAACAAGCCTATGTAGCTCATGGCACAGAGACTGCATCTCAAGATAAGCGTTAATGCAATTCTCTTCCTGTTTGTTTTCTAAGAACGTAGTTAGCCTACAATTCCTTTCAGGAAGGTCTGACCGAGGTGACAGCAGTACCAATTCTTTACTGTCCTCGTAGCCAGTATCCCACCCCACCTTTCTGCCTTGTACTCCATTTCCAGGGTTTTTTTGAGGAGCTCAAGAGGAGGAGGAGGACACACAGGCACAGAGCCATGGTTGAAGATGATGCAGTCCTATGCAGAAGCTCCCAGTTGGTAAACTTGAAGGTCTTGAAAGGCCTTCAAGGCTTTCCAGTATAAAAGAGCTGTGGAATACTAGGTTTCCTTCCCAACTGCTTGTAATCTCGCTCATCGTGCTTGTTACTGCCTGCCAAGGTAGGAAGTCTTGATATCCAGACTCATCTGTAAGGGAAACCTTACTAAGAAAAGCTTTTCTAGAGAGCTTTACTAAGAAAAAGCAGATGGAAGTTTCCAACTACACGCCTCAGTAGCTAGAGAAATTTTTTTAAGCAAATCTTCTGAATAGAATTTACTAGACAATGCACAGAATTATGTCTGTGGAAGAGACAAGTAGGTTACTAACATCAGTGGTCCTTCTGGTCACTACAGCTACCTTCAATAATTTCATGTTTTGAATTTAGCGAATTATTAGACATGACTGGGCAAAATGAAAATGCTTTCCTCTCTAAGCAAATTAACTTTTGGAAACTTGAATCACTATTTCCAAGTGATACTCTGACAGAATATGTCAAGAAAATGTGCCTACTGATGAGTCTCATTACCAGAAGTCCAATTTGCACATTTTACAGTCAGGCTTTCTTATATGTTTGAAATACTTCTTTTTAGTGAGAGGTGACTTTGGCAGGTTTTGCTTCAATTCTTCTAGGACCCTTTGTGAGCAAAGCATTACCCTGCCAGGGATGGTTTATGAACAATATACCCTCAGATAACCTAAATTAATACAACAGATATTCCAGTTCTGGACTGTTTCACACTCTTGATTCAGAGCTGTTACAGTTCTTCTCAGACCTTTCCAGCATCATGCAATATCTAACATTAGGACACCGGTCCTCGCTGTTTCCTTTTTGAGCAGTGCAGATCACTGGTCCTATTCTAGATTCCAATCCTCTACCTCCCAGTGATTTAAAAAACAACAGACAAATCAGTCGGTTGCCTCCAGACACAAATTTGGTAGCCTGCTACAGTCAAAAGGCAGCTTTGATTCTGCCTTCTGAAGCTCTGCCCAGCTTCATCCATGCCATATGGTAACGGTCACTCAGGTCACTCTTCAGAGGTATAGTTAGGATGACTTCACTACAGATGTAAAGGCCACAGAAGAATTCCTTGTCTATGTCGCAGTACTAACTGTTTTCTTGTCACTGCTGATGCCATACACACTGCTGTGCACTGCCTCCTCATCTCCCTAACAATCTCCTGTATGTGAGAGGAATCCAAGAGCTGGAGGAGATGGGAACCTCAGTGGTGTGGTGCTTCTACACCCACTGTTCTCTGCACCAAGAGCAGAGCAGTGTGTGGTCTTAAAGCGGGAATTCCTTAAAGAACTGAAGACTGCTTGATTTTTTTCCAGTCAATACCATGATACAGCATTCTTAGATCGTTGCCTTTTTGTCCCATCAAAAAGAGTTTTTACTGGATGCAAATTGACTAATGGCAATCAGTGTGATCTTCTTTCTTTATATGCTCCCTTCCACTTGCTCACCTTCAAAAATCCGTAAATAAAAATAAATTCAAGAGTTGAAGACAAATCTTCATCTTGTTTGTTCTTGGTCAGTGCTAAGAGCAGGTACAGTTAATGCCACATCAGTTCTGAAACAGCAGTTGCTGTAGATGAGAACATTTGTCTTTTGGAATTTGATAGGCATTTGTTTTATCCCAGTGCCTTGAGACTGTAAGTTACAGGAACAGAACAGGACACGTTCGTTGTGGCTATGCCCATATCTAAATCATTTGATAGCCCCATGGCACCCCTCTTTTAAAAGAGAAGTTATTTTAAAAAAGGATTGGGTGTCTGCCTGAATATACACATTTTAGCTCAACAATAAGAAATGTCAAATGAAACTAACAAGTTGAAAGTTGGTGAAAGTTCCAGCGTACATACAATGTGTAGGATAAAATTCTTGTAGATTTGAACTGGGAGATTAATCCCATGCAAGCATTTCTGAAAGTCATCTTCAGATGACAGAAATGGCTAAATTATTTTCCCTACTTCATCTGTAGTCCATAGTCTGCCAAATGCTCTTACCAAGCCTTATGGGATGATAGGATTCCTCAGAGCAACCTGCCTACTTTTAGTGACATTATAAAAAAAAAGAGACACAAAGGACGCTGAACTGAAAAGCCAGTGGAGACAGAAGAGGTATGGAAACATCATCATTTAAAGAAAAAAATGAAAGAAATCTAGTAAAGGAGGTTTGTTTTGGTTACAATGAAATGAGATTGTATCTAAACATTTTATGGATTTGGAATGCAAGAAGTATGTAAGCAAGATTTTGCCAAGTTTTTCTTGTAATGACTTCTCTGTAATCACTGATTTAAATAAATCATGCTGTAGCTTCTTTATTGAGCTGCCTCAGACTTAATGAAAACACAGCACAAAAGGCTATTACACAAGGGGTTTTTCTGAATTCTCCAGCAGTCTAAAATAGCTGGGATATGATTGCAGACTATAGGTTACTTTCTTACACTACCTAAAATAAATTCTCACTATTGGAGACAAAGTTCAAGGACTTGCCCCTATTCATTTAATGAGTTTTTGCTCATTTTTGAATCTCCAAACAAATCCAATAACTCAATTAAATATGGGATGTGTTCCCACAGTTGCCAGAAGAAACTAATACATGTTCTGAAGAAAGTGAAATGAATATTTTATCTCTCAAAATACAAGATGGGGAAAACTTCCAATCCAAAGGAAATGACACACCCAGATGGACGGCCAAGTTTTTCATGCCAAGTTGTTCCTTCTTCTCAGTCTTGTCTGTGTGGGGTTACTTGCAATACTCGTCCATTACTGCAGAAGTATAACAACATTGCTGTCACTATTATTTAATTTTCTAGCTAGGACAGTAAACCCATCCACCTGTGTAAACTAACCATTTATTAAAAACCAGACAAAATGGCAGGCAACAAATATAGCATCTTGTTTAGGAAAGACAATTAGTTAGGGAAGTAAGAGACAAATTGTATGTTCTTGTGTCAGAAAGTCAGATTGTTTTTATGAAACTATAAAACTTGTTCCTCTTAATTATTTTCAGCGGAGCAAAACAGGGAGCTAGTTTTGCTACTCTATACAATGTAGTGGCCCAGTGAGTTCACTCACTTATTACTGTTCCTTGACATGAAGCCATCCAAGTAGAGTTGTATGACTTGGCAGCCTGAAGCCATCCCTCTATACCTTCATCCCCAGCAGGAACCCATCAAATGTAATACCTTTGTGACTTCAAAAGCTGTGTGAAGTTGAGTGCGGGTGTGTGTGTCAGTATGATCATACAACATACTAGCTCTTACCCCTGTTCTGGTGCCATCATTTCCACTGACTCAAAGAGAAAAGAGAAAGTCTGTGCAGGCCAAGTTCCCCCTTCCTAAAGCTTTCCTGTCATTAAAAGAGATGCACAGAAAACTCTTGCAGTTTGACTGCTTTTAGGTGTTCTGAATTCAAACTTTTTAATTCAGAAGGATCACCTCTCCTACAAGAGCCACACCATCCTCTTTTACACCTGGGTGGAGCAGAGAGCCACCTGCAACAGCCACAGCGACTGAATCACTAACTCTTGCCCTGTGAAGACCAGAGTGCGTTATTATCATCCCATTACAGCTCAAGATAGTTATTTGAAAGGTTATTCAGTCCTGTATCGCTTTGGGCTTCCAGTTCTTCTCTTGCAGATGCAAATATCAGATTTCTTTCAGTTTAAAAGAAAAGAAGATACAGGGGTTTTGCTAACTCACCTCACCCTCAACTCTACTTAGGCTTCTTTCTGCTTCTTCAACAATTAAGATTCTTCAGACCAGTTTATGCTCGGAGTTATGCTTTCACAAACCTTTTACCTTCACAATGTCTTACTAATGACTGTACATCCCAGACAGCCTCTAGGAGTTTGTCACAGGTGATGTCATGGGCAGAGCAAACGCTGAGGATGCTCCTGAGCAAAATTCAGAGTCCAGGATGAAGATGTGAAGCTCCCTGAAAAAAAAATGAGTACGTTAATATGAATTAAGTGAGCAAATAGAAATGCCAAATCTCAAATGTTATTATTAGGGTTAATTTACAGTACAAAAAGGTGGTCTAAAAGTGCACTAACTAATAAAACCCTTGTCATGTATCAAGTAATGGAGGAATGAGGTATGAAGTACAAATAACACAAAGGCTTTGGAACAGTAAATCTCAGAGTTTTCAGGTGGGAAGTGTGTACAGAAATAGTACAACAGTAAGGAGAAGCACGAGTTAGAACTGACCAGCCAGAGAGACACTGCTGACTTATGTGAAGGTTGATTTACAGGTTAACTTCTAAAAAGTGAAGGAGATTAAATGCCAGTTTATTGTCACACTAAAATAAATTACATTCTGAAACTGCACTAAAATCCAATTGCTACAAATTATCTTACTATTTTTGTTATCTTTTACCTAAACATCAGTTAAAACTTATAAACTTTAAATCTCAAAGCCTGTTTAGTCTTATTTTAAAAAGTAAAATAACAAGCATAAAGGAAGAACACCCGAGTAGGTAAAACAATGAGTGATAGTCACATCCTCAAAGACATTTCTGAAACGTGCTTTTTAAAACAAGTCCAAGAATAATTCAAGCTCTGAAAACTGCAGCAGGTGCTATGCAGGGAAGGAACAGCACGCTGCCGGGTCCAGGTAAAATGATACGGTACCTGACTGAAGAGGAAGCAGCAGAATCTACTAGTTGTTTGTAAAACAGGTGAGGAGAGGAAGGTTCATTTCTTTGGCTCAAGAACAGAGACCCCTGTAGAGAATTAATGCAAATGAGGTCTCTCAACTAAAACAATAAAGGGGCTCTTTCCTCAACGTTCTCAGCCCAGTGATGTACGTTGTCCCATGATTTGATTTCCACTAGTGAGAACTGGGCAGCAGGGTCTTGGTTCAAGCCCATTTCAGCCTCAGCACCAATGAAATAGTGCTCAACGCTGACAGCCAGAACGTGTTCAATAATTTGTAGAGAGAGAAAGAAGTACAGAGAGAGAAGGAGGACCTCTTAAAGAAACACTGCTACGGAGCCTTCTGGAATTTTACCCAAACCCAATAAGCAAAGGTAGATTTCTGTACAGGGAATGGTGAAATTTGCTAATCTGCAACATCCAGGGGGATGAAGTATGCAGTGAATACCACTTGTACTCTCCAAAACATATGATTTTGTTCGGAAAAGACTGTCCACAGAGCAATGTATCAGGCTGTACTCCTTAGTCTCTCCACTAAGGCTACTGTCAAGTGTACCGAGTAGGTCAGTTGTGATAGCCTTAGCTGCAACTTGGACTCTTTTCAACCTAGAAGTGGATTTAGATCATTGGTTATCATTGCAACTCTTGAACTTCTTGGAAAGTTGGGCATGAACCTAAATACACAGATTCTTATTCTCCCAGTCAATGCATAAACCTGAAATCCTAACAAATCTTTATTTGCAGACTAATCCTCTGCAGCATTTCATCCATTCCTCAAAGACAATTTTTTTTGCCTCCTTTCTCCGTTTATTATCTCCTATTCACCTTTCAGCATTCTTTTCACTCTGCCTTTTGCTTACTTCATGCCTGAAAAAACCTTATGAAATCCTACTGTCATCCCATCCCCTCACATCAGTGCACCTGTGAGAAGGATGCACAGAGGCTTGCAGCTCACTTGAGCACAACACTGCCCAAGAAAAAGCAGCCTATGCAGCAAAAAAAAATACAGTCAGAAATTTTTCCTAAAGGAACTTGGTATTTTAGGCTATGTTCTGTGCTCCCCACTGTCCTAGATAGACAACTATCTCTCTTTATGCCCTAATTATTTCTAAACTTAGGTCTGAATCCTCTTACTCATTTGAATGGGAGATAGATGCCTAAACACCTTTTTTAGAATCTAGGTCTGGCTTGTAAGACTTCATCCTTCCATTTTTGTGACCAAACTGCAAACTTCAGCTTTGTCAACCTTTTTTGTATCCCATACATTATCCATTTACCTGACTTCATGAAAGAATCTCTAATCTCTACCTTCTACATCCATGCATTAATCACCACCTAGCTAGCTTGGATAACTTCATCTTGCCATTTTTGATTCAGAAAGCCCCCATTTAAAAGGCATGTGAACTTCTGAAACTGCTCCATCCCCCTAGGCTTCAGCAATGAAATGAATCGCAACAGCAGACAGGATTTGGGGTTGTGTTCTTGGTCTTATGTCTAGGACTGAGTGTGGGCTCTTAGTCTCATTTTCACAGCTTGTGAAGCAGAAGTGTAGTGTAGTGACGTGAGCGTGAAAAATCTCTGGAATCACAGTTTGGGTTCATTCTAATAAAAGATGTTATGCATGTCCAAGATATTTCAGTTTATAAAAATAAGTAAATGTATGTTCCCTCTTTACTCTGTTGCATCAAAAATGTCCCAAAGACTAGTAACCTCTCCTTTTATAAGCAGGCTCTGTAGACTGATGAGGTACAAACAGCAAAGACAAGGCAGGTCAGAAGGGCACTGGTGGCTCATGCCATAAATTTAAGTGTATATATTGAAAGTATCTTAAAAAACTGAAGAGTTTAGAAGTCAGACTGGTAATCTGAATCCCCATATAATAATCTGAATCTTCCCCATGGAAGTGCTATACAAACAGAAAAATTCTCAAGTTTTTTGTAATTTTACCATTGGATTTTCACAAATACAAAGAGAAATCACCATTTTGTGTTAGAGCAAAGAACTGTCTTTCCCTGTAGAAATTGATTGATTTAGTAGGAAAAAGAGTAAACTGACTACAGTATGAAAAATGGCATTGAATGCATACATGAAACTAGAAAATAAAGATATACTATTTTAATGTGACTATATTTCTAATAAAACTGGTTAAGAAGTATAGATGAAGAGCCTGTTAAATCTAGTAGGTAATTTTTGCTATTTTTTAAATCTCTATAGGTAAAGCTTAATCTCAGATACCAACACCATACCTTATAAAGCCTGTATCCATACAAAATCAGTAGTTTGTTTTCATCCAAACTCATGCAAAAATTTCATCCTCTTATATTTAGATTTCATACAATTAGAGCATTGAAATAATAAGCAATGCCCAAATTGTGGTCTTGCTTTGACACTCACAAACCTTATGGGTCTGGATAAGAGATTTAAGCTCTCGCTTCCTTATTGGTAAAATATATTTTGTCTTGACTGTGCAACACACTTGGACTGCTGAGAAATGCAATGGAATAATGCAGATTTATGCCAGTTCCACTAAGTACACAGTCGAGGTACTAATTAAGAGAGCCAATCCCACACAAGCCTAAAACTATGACATTTTATAAAATATTTCATTTAACTCCAGGAGTTAAACTGACTTTAAATTTGATATATGGGGGTGGAATGAAAGATGTCAAAATTGAAACGTCTGAGGCATAGACTCAAAAATGAGAAAAAGAAAAAAGGGGAGAGAGGACAGAACAGTATTACATATATTAAAATCGCTTTGTTTATTTCTGGAATAAAAAAGAAAACAACACCTATTACTTTGATGGATTCTTTTTCAGAAGATACCCCTTTTCCTGAGAAAAACCAATGCAATGAAGCACTGTTTCCTATGAACATCACTGTTATCTCTTTTTCTTGGACTGTGGGAAATGGAGAAACTAATTGTATGAAGCACACGTTATCTAAATAAAAGTTACCAATCTTTCTTTTTTTTTCCTACTTATTCATGTTTCTGTTTTTTCATTTCCTTACTTCTTTCTCCTTCCCTCTCTCTTCCTTTTCTTCTTCTTCTTCTTCTTGCTTTCTTCAGTTGGCTTTACATATTTCTTTATTCTACTTTCTCTGCTTTTTTTAGAAAAAAAACACATAGATGCACCTTGCTTTTTCCTTCTCATCTTTCCTGCATCTTTTTAGTTCTTTCATGTTTTTCTAGTCCCTCCTTCATTCCTGGGTTCTCTTCTTCTACCCATTCCCTGCACCACTATGGAGTTGTGTTCTGTACTTGGTGACCTTACCCTCCTTCGCTGCAGCTACCACATTTTTCTTTGTAGCTACTGCTATGTTTCTAACTTTTCTTCCTCTAGGGCTCACGTTTTTTTTCCCTTCCTTCATATCATTTGTTTTGTTTGCCACACCCCAATTCAAATTTCCGTTCCACTTTCACCTCCTCCATTTTCCACACTAGTCTCGCTTCCCTACTCTTCCCTCTTCCTTTTGGGACCCCAGATTTCCCTGTGCCACCTCTGGTGTTTTTTCCCCCATCCAACTCCTAGAATTTCAATTCAACCACTGCTACCATTAGCTGCCATTTTCCTCAGCAGCTGCATGCATCCCAGTAATTCCAACTGCCACCAACTGCAAACATATCCCACTGTCCCCAATTGGAAGAGGTGACGTTCAGCGTCAGACTCACTTCTTCCAGCAGTTGGAGCTTGTTACAGACATCTTTCCAGCAGCCACCCTCTGCCATTGACTATGGAGATGTCACTTCAGGTCACATTCCCATGGACGTGGCCATCAGCCACCACATTAAGAGGTCTCTCATCATCATAGACCCCACAAATTCTCATCATTGCTATAAGTAAGTCACAGGTTTCTCGTTTAACTGCTGTGAAATGTCTTTAGATATATTGGTGGTCACCATCCCAAATGCCACTAGTTGCATTCAAACTGCCACAGGACTTCTGGTCACATAGGTTTTCCTGTAAATGAACTAGCTGTGTAGTGACGTACTCTGACTGTACCCTACCACCAGTCTCCAAAGACCACACTCATCAGTGGTCCAAAATGCTGCTCTGGGGAAGTTGTTTCTGCTGCTATCACAAGGTGCAACTCTGCTGGGTCTCTTCCCAGTACCGTGATGAACTGCAATTGGCTTGTTCATAAGAAGCCAAATATTCCCTCTTTATATGAGGGATGCCCAGGATCGCACACTTGTCATGAATTAATACAGCAAAAGATGCTCTTTCATTCCCCCTTTCAACACTCAGTGGATGAAGAACTGTATTTTTTAACAGTAAATAACACTAACTGGGCATTTAAAATGTGAGGTGTCATGTATCTTCTTGCTGATCACTTGTTATCTCTGATTGTTGTCAAACAAAATACACTGAGGAATTTCATTACAATAAGAGTATCTTCCAGAGGTAGGTGGATTTATGGCCGTGATGATTATAACTAAAGTACTATATGTTTACATCTCTCCTTACCAGTGTGGAGTTCATGCCACTTTAGTGTATTCTTTTTCCACATCACATTAATTAGCCTTCCTGCCAGATCCACATTGCTGTATTGGAACATCATCATCCCTTTCTCTTTCCTGGCATTAAAAAAAAAAAAAAAAGCAAAAGGATAAAACAATCGTAACATCTTTTACTGAATACAGAAAAAAAATACTGGAACTAGAGGTGCTCATGATTGAGGGACATATTGGTGTGCATGAAGAAAAAGATTAGTTGAACTGAAAAACCCAGAGGATCATTTACCATTTCTAAAAAACATTTTAAGAGCAGGCATAAGGAATATCAAGTTAAATATATTGTGGAGCTGGAGAATATAAACCAAAAGAGGAAGCACTGCTTCTCTACCTTTGGTTGCATTGCCTACACTGATATCATTTTTCCCATTCAAAATAATTATTTGTGACTGCCCCTGAACAGAGCATTTTATTATTACTTCTCACCCTTTTTTTTTCTTCATTTGCACTTTTCCACATTCTTACACTAGACATTCCTCGTACAGGGGAACTATGTGAGTTTTTTCATCAAGGAAGTTTCTAACCAGTAATTTGCCCACTAAAGGGCACTGTTCACTGCAGGAAAAAAAGAATCTTTTCTTGCTCTGTATATACTTAAGGCTGAGCTAAAAATCTAAAAGATTGACTCAAAGGGTTGGCTTTCTTATTAAAAAATATTGTTTGCCCAATTAATATATATGTTTGGTTTTTTTTTTTTGCAACTCTCTCCATGCTAGAACAATGAAAATTTAACAAGACTGCACGTGTGTCTCTAAGAGAGAGAAGGAAGGCATCTTCCCTGTGCAGCCAGGGAGATCTGCTCTCCAGCCTGTATAAACAGCATGAAGAGCAGCACCATAAAATACCTAAGGTCAGAGGGCGGACAGCTTGGGGCGTTTGGAGAACAGCTCTCTGAGCCACGGTGCACAAGGAAGCCAGTCGTGCTGACACAAGGATAAACCTGTGGACTGCATAGCACTGTGCCGCTGCTGTGTCACTGCTGGAAGGCGTGTAACCAAGGCATGGGCACGTGCAGCTCCAGCAAACCTCTTTACATGTAGACAATAGCTCCTGCTGTATTGTTTGGTTGTTGCATTGTCCCTGTTGTATCACTGATGGAAGACATGTAACCAAGGCATGGGCGTGTGCAGCTCCAGCAAACCTCTTTCCATGTAGACAATAGCTCCCGCTGTAAGGCATTGCTGTCCAGCTGCTGGTTTTCAATCTTAACTCATTTGCGTCACACAAATCAGTGAGATCTGTGCACTCTGACCTCCTGCCCCAAGTGTAACTGCCCTGCCTGATCCCCATCCACCCTCAGGTTGGTCAGTGACTTCTCCTCCTGCGACTTGTGTCTGCCAGATGCTACCGCTGGTCTCTCATTGACCCGCAGATGGCTGGGAGCCGGGGGAGTCCCGGGAGACGCTGCACTCAAAGATTCATTCTCCGGCTGCGGCCTAGCATTGCGGTCCCTCTGCCGCCATGCGACTCGGCGCCATCGGCGCGACGGGGTACACCCCCTCCGGCCTGCTGAACAAAGGCAGGGTGCGCACCTCGGGGGGCAGGCCTCAAGGCCTCTTCCAGCGGGGAGCCAGGGTCCTCAACGTCCCCCCGGCACCAGAGGGAGGAGAAAGGTCTCGGGCGGGAGGCTGCCATTCCTGTTCCTGTCAGAGCGGTGCTGCGGCGTGAGACAAGCTGGCAGCCTTGGGGCAGCCTCTGCTGCAGACCCCCAGGGGGGCCGGCGGGGGGCGGCCTGAGGTCTGGCGGCAGCGGCTTCGGAGGCCGGGAAAGGCCCCCCCCCCCGCCCCGCTTCAGCGCCCGGCTCGCTCGGGGGCGCGGGGAGGGGGGAAAGGCGATCACGCCCCCCTCCCACCCCCCCGCGTTATGTGACAAAACCTCTGCGACACGGGTGACACACGGCCGGTCCCTGTCAGCGACGCTGCCCGTCCCTGCCGCCAGGCCGGGCCCGCCCACCCCGCTCCCCTCAGCCGCGGCAGCGCGGGAAGGGCGCGATCACCCGCCCCGCCCCGCCCCGCCCCGCCCGCAGTGCACGTGGCACCCGCGCCTGGGCTGGTCACGTGACGCGGGCTTCCCCCCCCCCCCCCCTCCCTTCTCCCCCCCGCCCCGTCCTCCCCTCGCCCCCCTCCCTTCCCCTTCCCTCCGCGTCTGACCCCGTCTCCCGTCTGGTCAATAGCGGGCGGCGGCGGCGCATGCGCGGCCAGATCGCAGCACGCCCCCGCCCTGCCGTTCCCCCCCCAGCCCGTCTCCCTCCTCCCTATATAAGGCGGGCGCGGCGGGGCTCCCGGCTCCGCAGTGTGCGTGGGCGGGCGCGCGGCTTCGCGCGGTGGTGCGGCCACCCGCGCGGCCTCCTCCGCCTCCCTCAGCCCGGACTAGCGCCGCCGCCATGAGTTCGGGGACCCCCTACATCGGCAGCAAGATCAGCCTGATCTCCAAGGCGCAGATCCGCTATGAGGGCATCCTCTACACCATCGACACCGAGAACTCCACCGTGGCGCTGGCCAAGGGTGAGGCGGCGCGACGCGGGCGGGGGGGGGGGTGTCGGGCCTAGGCTGGCTCTGGCGCCGCGGGCCGCCGCTCGCTGAGGGGACGCGGCCCCCCCCCCCCGCCGCCTGCCTCTCCTGAACAATGAGCTCGGCCTGGGCGAGAGGCGGCCGGAGCTCGCACGCCCTGAGGGACCGCTGCGGGGGCCCTGCGGTTCGAGGGGCGGCGGGACCGGAGCCCCGTGCCTCCGGCGCTGCTGCCTTTCCGTGAGTCAGCACTTGGGAGGCCGCTCCGTGAGGCGGGGACGAGCCGGGGCCGCGGCCGGGGTTCGCTGGGCCTCCCCGGCGGGGCGTGCAGGGCCCGGGATGCTGAGGAGCCCCTGGTTTTGACGGGCCGTTACAGGTGCCCTGGAGAGGAATGCTGGCTCCTCTTCCTGTTGTCAGAGCCAGGAAGGCGATGGTCACCATCCCAGGGGGTGGTTTGGTTCCCCGCTCCTGGCTCTCCGTGGATGCCCGGCGGTGTCTCGGCGCTTGGCTTGAGCAGGGCCGCAGGCCAGCGCCGGGGAAAGCGGAGTTGCTGTGGATGTGCCTTTGTTCCTGTGGTGGTCGATAACTGGGCCCTGCTCAGGTGAGGGGGTGCGGGGCTGTGGGGTACCCACCTGTGGGGCTGGCGCTCCCCGCCTTGCAGGCTGCTCATCGAGCCTTTGCATCTTGTTTCTTTGTAGAAATAGTGATCTTTATCTTCTACTTAAATGGTGTCATTTGGATTCAGTTGTCAGCTGTGCTGGGAACTCCCGTATTTACTGTGAGAAACGTGTCCTGTCTTGTTTAGGTTCTCAAATAGGATCTCATTTCGGTGCTGCTTTTAATGTCTACCTTGGCTACTCCAGCTAATGTGCGACAGTTTTTTCTTTCCCCGACTTTGTCCTTCGCTGTTCTGGGAAGTTTACACCTTCTTTGTTGCCTTCAGCAACCCATCAGCATTGACCACAAACAAAACATCTTTTGTTTTGAAAGACTTATCTGCTGGCATGAGACACTGGCTTGGCTGATTCTCAGTCATCCTCAAGGCATCCTGTGCCACAATATTTATTCAGTATAATGTTTATGTGGTGCTGGACATAAGTATTTGACACATGTTTGTGTGGACTTCGAAATTGAAAATTTAGGTTTTGAGTTTTCACAATTTTTTTTTTTATTCTAGGGATGCAGGTGTCTATTTAAGTGTACAAATGCAGCTGTTTATGTTAGTCTGTCACTCAAAGTAATAGAGAGGTTGCAGGGAAGATGCAGTTCCTTTGCTGTATGTGCAGGAAGGTCTTTACTCTTACCCAGCAGCAAATAGAAATGGTTTCTCGCACAGTTCTGGCTTTCATATAGCACTTGCTACTTCAGAGCTCAAGTGGTGTGTTTTAGAGGCACATGTGATTAAAATGCTTTATGGTGTGAGAAAGTACATGCTCTGTGTAAGATTTCAGGCCGTTCTTGTATTTTTTGGTCTCTTAGTGTTCAGTTTGGATGAACTGGAATGCTTAAGAAGTAGTTGTTACAGTAGACAGAGAATGACTTTTTCCCCACTTAGTGCTGCTCTATAAACTTCACAGTACAAACCCTGCATTTCATTTTAGCTCAGAGGTTTGTTTGTTTTGTTTTGTTTTTTTTAATTTAGAGACCTTATATCAAAATTAGTGTCAGAATTGGGAACAGTGCTGTCACCAACTGCACTGTTGTTGCTATCAACCCTGTGCTTAGGGGGCACAGTGGTTTAACACCCTTGATCTCTGAAGGGTTAGAAGAGCCATGAATTACTGACAAGCAGTAGAAGTTGTCCACATAATTTACTAGCTATTATTAAGCTCTAGAGGCCACTGTTTAAGGTTCAGACAAGTTCATTATGTAATTCAACGGCTATTCTCTTTACTTTTTGTCATCCAAGTGATATAAAGAAAAACTTAGATTGCAAGAGACCTCAGGAAGGAATCTGGTTCAGGTTCTTGCTCAAAGCAGGACTAACTTCAATTGATTTGTATTTGGTTCCTGTTAAATCTCAACACAGGCACAGTATCTCAAATGCTGGATAAGGAGATTCCATGTGCTTAATTAGGCACTGCCAGAAAGTTGTCTGCCTTGTTAGATGCTAAACTTAAATTGCAAACAAAGGAACTTTAAGCCCATTACTGTCCAGTTGCCAGTGAACACCAGTACCTTATTCCTCCTTCAGTAGCAGTCTGGAGTTTTTGAGCAAGGAATAGCCACGTAAGCCCTGCTTTCCAGCCACCCAGGCACTCTTGCTGTGCTTCCTCACCCTTCAGAGGTCCAGCTCAACAGAGCCCCACAGATGAGCACAAACTGTATTGTGAAGCCCTGGCTGCAGCGCTGTGTGGGATTGATTTCTTCCTCATCTGTAAATGATAGTCACTGTGACTCTTTGTGGGAGCCAGCCCTTCGGACCTCTGTAGGAACTTAAAGCTGTACTTTGAGATGTGCCAGAAACCATTAAAACACTTCAGGTGCAGAGGACAGGCATGCTCCACTCAGAGGGCCCTTTCAAATGCCCTCCCTGCTGTTTTGTTTCCAGCAAGGACATAGTTTTCCAGCTTTTTCAGTTAGAAACATTGGGAACAACCAACTGAGAAGCTGCCTGGGCAGCTTTGGGCTCTGCAGGTCATGCGTTTCTCCATATGGAAGTTGACATGCTAATGCTGATGCTCAGAGAAGATGTGTTGCCTTCCGAACTAGCTGTGGGATTCTGCAGTAGTCCCTGGGTGGCTTCAGCATACCTTGCCATGAGCTGTGTGCTGTAATAATCTAATCTTGAGCAGGGGTGTTGGTGGTATGGTTCATGTCTGGAAGGCCATGAGCATTGCCTTCAGTTTATAATGTGTTTCTAGTTGACTAGGTTACAGCAGTAATATGATCAAACAGCAGCTGGAGATCTAAAATAACTTGGAGAGGTTGTATGCCCGAGAACTAATGGAAGACACTCGTTCAGAGGAAGCAAGTGACAGCTTGTCCCTGCACCAGTGGAGATTTCCTTCCAGTCAGGAGTACGCTCACTGGCATCGGCGTGATGGGGACAGGGTTTGGCACTGACCTGCTGTCCCCAGAGCTCCCTGCCCCTGTGAGCTGACAGACGTGTTGAACAGGGGGTGAGGACAGCTTGCAGCACTAACCGGACACAGCTTTTCATCTCTAAGGTCAGGACTCTTGATGAGTAGCCCATTAATGCTCCTAATAAGTCAGTAGAGCTACTAATTAGTATAGTACACCAGGGATGCTCAGCACTGGAGTTGAGTGGATCCCCTTTTGGCTGCCCTCTTTCTGGGGAAGCTGTGGTGCCCCCTGTCCCCTATCATCTGTGTGACAGGGCTGGCTGTGCCCATATCTTTCCAGCTGTGGTGTGGGAGTGGCAGCTGGCTGGCAGGTGCTTGTGGAAGGTCTGTTAAGGGTGTAATTTGTAAAGGTACTGCAGGAATCGTGCTGTGTCCTGGCAGAGAGGTTGAGTACTTCTATGGTAACCTGTTACAAGCAATTGATGCAACTACAATACAGAATTATTCTGTGGCCAGAAAGCATACATCAAACCAGTATTTGCTGGTGCTTATCTGAACTGGCAAAGCTCCACGAAGAAAGAAAACAACTAGACTAGTGAACTTGATGACCTTCTGTAATTTGTAGCTGAAAAAATCTCTATACATGTAGACCATGCCCATTCTCTAGCCCATTTCAAGCTTTCATGTGTTGGTGTCTGATGCAACTGCCACCTATTTTCCTGCACTAGCAACCCAGTAGGTCTGAGTCTGACCTTTTCCTGTTTAATGGCTCTAATTTATGCTTCTACCTGATAGCTGCCACACAGTCAATTGCAGCCTTTTTTTCCACTCTAATGTGTAACGTTGCTGGTTAGAACCAGCTCAAGTGTTCTGATAGCTGGGACTCAGTTCAGTCCCAGTAGGTACGAGGTTTGGGATTTATCACTAAAAGCTTGTTTTGCAGTCAGTGGATTTTAATCATAAACCAGTGGCATGGAGTAGGGAGAGAGTTTTAATTGGATGTTTTTATCACTGGGTAGGTAAAAAAACTTTACCTCTATGTGTATAATAAACATATGAAACCAAAGGTGCAAATTTGAGCTCTGAAGCCTTCTAAGGTTTTTTTTCCCTGCTGCTTCAGGGGCTTCTGGTGTGCTCTGCTGCAGTGGCAATTGTCTCAAGTGTAGTGATTACAGAGGACAGGGCCTGGGGAGGGAGGGAGAATATGGCAGTGCAGCACTGTGGGGAAGTCTCCAGTTTGGAGTAGGATTCTTCACTCCAGCTGGTCTATGGTCTTTACCTTCACAGCTTGATGTAAACAAAACTGTTTATGCAGGCTGCTGAAAAAGTTGGCATTTGAGGGAACAGATGTGTGCAATAAGGAGATTTCAGGGTTCTGGAGGTAACCTTTTGTTACTTTTGGCAAGTATTACAAGAGTACTTTTTTTGAATTGCATAAATAACTGACGCAATGCTGCAATGGTAACACTGGGCTAATAGTATTGTTTCTAATGCTGAAGTGCGATCCTTTGGTACTGAAGACCGGCCCACAGACAGACCTGCTCCTCCGAGAGAAGAAATCTATGAATACATTATTTTTCGAGGAAGTGACATCAAAGACATCACTGTCTGTGAACCTCCAAAAGCTCAACATACTCTGCCACAAGATCCTGCCATTGTTCAAGTAAGTTAGCCTGAAGGGTTGATGGAAAGCTATGATAGAACATTGGTGATGGAAGGCTTGATTTTTGGTGTAAGCTTATAAAAATGAAAGCCAGTAAGTGTCTCAAGGAATCTCCAGACTGAAACATCCTAAATCTCATTGTAATGTTTAAAATAGCATCAACATTAGAAATTTAAGTCAACAAAAGCCAGAGCTAGTTTGAGAGCTAGCTGAGAATGCAAGAAAACTGTAAAGAGGTAAACTAACCCTTCTCAGTATTTACTTAAGCTTTAATAATCCTGTGTGTGAGGCAGAGAATCGCTGCCAAAGCACGTTGACTTCTGGACACTGTAAATGGAAATGTACTTTGTCTCGTTTCAGTCTTCACTGGGCTCTGCCTCTACGTCATCCTTTCAGCCACATGTGCCTTACAGCCCGTTTCGAGGTATGCCACCTTACAGCCAGCTCGCTGCCAGCTCTTTGCTTAGCCAGCAGTACGCAGCTTCCTTAGGCTTAGGTAAGTAAAAACTTTACTTGCTAGAATCAAGGTACAGTTCTTGTATGCAACTACTCTGAAACCGAATAACAGTAACTAATACCAAATTCCTTGCCAAGCGTCAGGCTGCCACAAGCAGTGAATCGTTTGTGCAATGATCTTGTTGCAAGGGGCCCTGCCTTTCACTTACACACATGCACACAAAAGAAAGAAACAAACTAAATAGCTAAAGTTTCTTTCTGCAAGTAATCCGAATACCTAACAGTTGAGGCCAGTTCATTTCTAACCTAACACACCTTACATATACATCACGTGTAAAAAGAACTTGTATTCCCAGAGAAGACTGTAAATGCACTGCTCTAATGCTGTTCTAGAGATTCTTGTATCCCTCTCCAAGTCCTTCAGATGTTTCACTACCTTGTATCTTATCCATATATCTTTGCTTTCTCTTCTTCCTCTATCTCTTCAGAGAAATTGGTAAGCCCTCCAGCATCAGCAGCTGCTTCCAGCCCTAGTTCTTCTCCGTCTCCACAACCTGTTTCAGAGCCTGACATGTCTTCAGAGCCCCATCAGCTCTCTTCCAAGGGTAACAGCAGTTTGAGGACTCCAGATATTTGGAAGAACTGCATGGCACTTGCAAACACTCTGTTCTTGTTAACCCCTCCTAGAATGATAGTACTTGTATGGGTAATGCTCGTAGAACTAGTTTGTTCTCAGCTGGTTGTGCCTTTCTTTACATGAAGTATTGCTCCTGTCCTAGAAGTATCAATTAGAGAGACAGGAGAAAGGAAAAGTACATGACAGTGGATCCTCTTGTGTAAGTATCAGGAGAGGGCTGAGGTTTAGAGATGCTGATGTGCTGCATCCTGTCCAGGAACACGTCACCTTAGCGGCTGGGCGAGGAATTAATTAGTCTTTCCCGGAAAGATGAGCACATTGCATCAATTGTGGGTGGCCTTCCTGTTAGAGACATATGTTAATAGAAAACTTAGGAGTATTGCTGTAATTGAGGAAATACCAGGATAGATTTCCTGCATGGTGGGGCAGAGTATCTTGTCAAGAGCAAAGCATGACTAACAGTAAGCAATGTCTGAGTTGTGTTAAGCTGAGAGAACACAGTTGTGGGTGCTTGCTTCTGTGTGTGAAAACTTTTAAAGGAAGTTGAGTAAAGATACTAGAGTGACCCATCCTCAGAGCAGAGAGACCAGGTGCAGCCTGCACTTAAACATGGTAATTAGTTTCATCTGTTTTTAACTTAAGCATGTGTGCTTGTGTTGGCATGAAACTGTTCTTACTTACTCTCTGGTTTTGGCCATCTATCTGTACATACTTTCTCAACGTTCTGGCTAAGCTTTGAAACGTTCTCGCGTTAAGCTTGCACAGCAGCTTTGTCCTACTGAATAATCCTTAGGATGTGTCTGTCTTCCTTGCGAGTTTTCCAGGTGTACATTAACTGGGAACCTGCATGATGTTACCTACTGGGTATATCTCATGTGGACTTGGGTGACCCAGAAGTGTCAGTGGCTTGGTTTGTGTGTACTCTTCAGCTTTTCACTTTTCTTGCTCTTAAAGTATCTTCAGTTAAAGTTCGCTTCCAAGCAGTTCTTACGCATAACTACATAAACCTGTAGAACTCCAGAACTTCTAATTAAATCTAGAATGCAGTGTTTCTTCTGAGTACTGAAGACTGTCACTTTTTGCTATAATTGGTGTAAGGTATACCAAACCATGAAAAGTATTTACGTGTTTTGTAGTGTGAATAAATAAGCCTGGATGGAAGAGCAACAGAAGTCTTGGTAACACTTTGGCCTTGACCAAGAAGGAATTTAAAAGGGTAACTTTGAGATCCTGGTCTGGTTTCAGGTTTTCTTTGTCTGAAAGCTAACAATAAGCAATGAAGTTGAAGGACTTCTAAAAGCGGCTTACAAAATGGGATATCGTTGAGGTGGTTAAGCTTTTGCTGCAAAAATTTTCTGACAAAGTGGGGAAGCTCTCTTGAGCAGTTTCAAAATGGTGCAATTTTCTTCAGATTTAAAGTATTGTGTAAAGTAAAATCCTGCGTAACCAAGGATACACACAGAAATTGGATTTTTGGTATAAACAGTTTAAGAGACTGACCTGGCTTGTTTATCTCATGTATGTCTAACTTGGTTTAAGAAATACATGGCTAAATTTCCTGATTGTAAGGCTCTGGATGTGAGAGCCAAGACTCATGTGGCAGTAGTGCCTTACCTAGTGTATGTGCCACTTCAACATAGCGTGTAACGATAAGCACTCAAGGCTTTGAGTAATTCCTGACAAAATGGTTTCTCCATAGAAGTGGGTAGGGTTTGAATAGTGCTGGCACGTTTTTTGAGAGGTGCTTAGTCACTGGGATTTTTTTCCAGGTGCTGGCTTTCCTTCCGTTCACCCTGTCCGCAAGAGCCCCATGGTGGAGCAGGCTGTTCAGACTGGCCCCGTTGACAACATGAATTCACAAAAGCCACCCCCTGTGAAAGTACCTCCAGGGGTTCAGCGCAACGGGCGGCAGGTTCCGCCAGGCAGCAGCAAGACAAATGGTAAGTGTGCATCACCTCGTCTTCAGAGTGCTGCTTGGATGTGTCCCTCAAAGGCACGTAATGAGACTAATCTGGTTTGGGTTTGTTCTTCTGCTCCTTTATTAAGTTTATCCTTCTTGTTCAGTAGATACAGTTCAGGCAGCACCTGTGCAAACCCAAGGACAGGTGAATGATGAAAACAGAAGACCCCAAAGGAGAAGATCAGGTAGGTGAACCTCACCCTGAACGGTCGCCTTTGCCCATAAAGGCAGATATTGCTAATTTCAGTGAAGGATTATTGGACAGAAGATTGAGAGCAAAATAAAGCTTGATAAGGCTGTGGGTATCCAGAGATGCTTCCCTAATAAAATAGGTTCTGAAGTCACAGAAGTTCAGAACGTGCCAGGGACAGAATTCTAGTGTCCTTTCTAGAAAACTTGAAGGTGTGTTATACAAATTGGTGCCATGAGTTGGCAGGAGCAACTAGATTTCTCTGAAACCTGAAGTGTCTTTACTGGGAAGGGCAGCCTATTTGAGAATGTCCAGAGCTCTTGCAACTGAGAGGTGCTGTGGAGCCTTTGCTTCGATAGAGCATAGGCCTTAGCTCAGCACTGCAGTTTAAGGTCAAAAGAAAATGAAATGAAATTCAAACAGATAATTCTGCCCAAGCAAAATGAGAAAAGGCAGGAAACAAAACTTCAGGCTCTTGGGTCTTCACATTCATTTGCCTGCGGGCAGCAGTGTAGAAGGGGTTATAGCTTTTTCCAAAAAGGAGTTGATAGCACCTCAGTTGGAAGCCAGAAAGCTGACAGAGGACAGAGCTCCCTTTGGGGGTAGATGAGCCTTGGGTGGATTTCCTGAAACCAGTGACCAGTGCTGCTCTTCACCGTTGTGACAGGTTTGTGGGGTGATTGCAGAACTGTGCTTACAGAGGAGTAGCAGGTGGAAAAGATGGATTTCCCTGTTTCCCTCAGCATTTCTTGGTTTAGTGCTTATTCTGATTTCTGCTCCTCACACTGGAAGGAGACTTGGGTGTGCTCAGTCTTAATGGTAGGATTGACATCCAGGAATGCTTTTCAGAAAGTTGAAGTGTTGCTGTAACGTGTGTCTTCTTGCAGCCAAGTTCAAAAGGTTCTTTGAAAGAGGTGTGGGCAAACCACAGACTGGAAGCCAGAAGCTCTGAGTTCTAACCCTGGTTTCCTCTGGTCCTGGGTGATTCGTTTCACCTCCTGTGCGTTACCCAGTGTTTGAACTCTCCCTCTTCCAGGGAACAGGAGAACCAGAAACCGTTCTAGAGGACAAAACAGACCAACTACTGTGAAGGAAAATACAATAAAGTTTGAAGGTGACTTTGACTTTGAAAGTGCAAATGCACAATTCAACAGAGAGGAGCTGGATAAAGAATTCAAGAAGAAACTAAACTTTAAAGGTTTGTGACTTGGTTAAATATGAATTCCTGAGCTAATAGTAAACACTGCGTAGACAATGCCGTGCTGAGACACTGCGTGATTACACGTGGCAGCATCTCAAATCTTGTTTGAGGGAGCAGGAGAACAGATGGCTCTTTGGTATGCGTCAAGGAGGTGTAATATGTTTTATTATCTTCAGATGACAAACCAGAGACGGGGGAAGAAAAAGGGGACCCTGGAGTGGCGACTCAGAACAACGACAGTAACGCAGAGGAGGACCTTCTGGGACCCAACTGCTATTACGATAAATCCAAGTCTTTCTTTGACAACATTTCTTCAGAACTGAAATCTAGGTGAGTGTTTCCTAAAAGGTTGCTTGTTTTAAATGCAATTCTGTGCCTAAAGAATTTTAGACAATTTATGTCGCGTGGTTTAAGAATCTAAAAATCTTAAAATGTAAGGAAGTCAGCAAAAGAGCGTGTAGAAGGGGGTGTTGCCGTGTGTTTGGTGGCTCCCAAGGGACAGTAACCAGCCTTCAGGCAGCGGGATCAAACCAAGATGAGGAATTCAGCTGACAGTGATACCACTTGCCTAAACGGCGATACAGGAGTTTCCAGTTCTCTTTCCCAGTACTGACTTTGAACCCCTTGATTTTAAACAAATCCCTTATCTGGGTTGTGGGAGGCGGCGGCAGGGTCAGGCCGTGCCGGGGATGCACAGCTCGCGGGCGGGAGAGGGCCAGCTCCGTCTGCGGGAATGCATCAAACTGAACACTGGGAATGTTGAAGGAAAGCCTCATCCCGTGCTGCTCACACTGGCCTTATCAGCTGCCTGGGGAAGTCAGACATTCCTTTAGTGGCAGTATGGGAAATTCCCTTGGGAATGGGAATTCCTGCTTCCCTCTAGCAGAGCTCTCTTCCCAGTGCTGTGTCTGCTGCACCCCAGTCACAACAGGGCTTCCCGGGTTCCTGGAGAGGCTTCGCTCCAGTTGGTGGTTTGCAGCTTACAGGCAAGTGAGACGGGGTTTGAAATACCAGTGAGACCACGCTCAGCCCTTTTCCAGCCCCATCTCCAGTTTTCCAGCGTGACTGTAGCTCACCACAGCCGCTGCTTTCAAATCCCTGCCTGGCAGAGGAGCGGAGCTGCTGTGCCCTCACGTGCTCGTGTCACTCGTGTCACGGTTTAGTTCCCCAAAAGAGGGTGCTGGGAGCCTCCGAGCTGAAGGGGCTGGTGGGTATTTAATGTTTCTGTCAAATCTGAGCGCAGCCTTGTTCAGTTCCAGACGCACCACGTGGGCTGAGGAGAGGAAGCTCAACACAGAGACGTTCGGAGTGTCCGGCCGGTTCCTCCGCGGGCGCAGCTTTCGCGGTGGGTTCCGAGGCGGAAGGGGCAGCGGAGCGGCGCGGCGGAACCAGCCCACTCACAGAGCTGGGACTGGCCGGGTGTAACCCCAGAGGCAAGTGTTCCAGCGGGAATAACCACCCCCCCCCGGGCCAGGGGTGTCTCTTACTGCTTGCCCAAACTGTCTGTGCAACCTCTCCTGCTCTCCAGCCTCATGGCTGGACAAGGGCTGTTCCTTACTGTGTCTGAGCCGCCTGTTGAAGCGGCAGAAGGAAACGGGAGTGGGTTTAAGGTGGTGTTTAACATTTTGGTTGCTCTGCTGATTTTTTTTTTTTTGGGTTCCCCTTCTGTTGGTGAAAGCAAGAGTTGTGGGTCTGGGCTCAGGCTCTGGCTGGATGTTTCACTCCCATCTACCAGCTGAACTTTGCTGCTTTTCTTTTTCTCAGGGGAGGATCCCTGTGACACCAAACCTAATTCTGCCTTTTTTTCCTGACTAGGTTCTGACATCTCTCCCGAGAGGATGACGCTGTACATAGAAAGAAAACAACCAACTGCTGCACTAATGTGGGAAAATGGTTCATATTGTTTACTGTCTCAGCTCAAGTGACAGAACTTCATGTACTACTGCTTATATTCTGGACTTATTTTGGACCAGCAACTGTCAGCTGGAATATTCTTTTGAAGAGGGAATGTGTTCAGGGGTACCTTCTTCAGGGTGTCTTTTTTGTTTGTGTTTGTTTTTTGTTTTCTTTTTAAGTGCAGACTTAACTTACATGGTTCTTCTTTCTGGGTCTCTCAAAGGCTGCTACAGTCTAAGCTTGAAGTCAGACTCCTTTTCTGAACCCTGAAGAAGACAAATCATGGTATTTTAACATGGAACCAAAGCTCACTTGAAACAAACCAGCTCTAATTTGTTTGTTTGGGAAACCAAATGGATGCTGTGGCGCTGCTGCTCTCACTGCGCCAGGCGAGGGGCAGCGCCGGGGGCCCGGATTCCTGGTGTGAGGAGTTGTGTATATTGTCACTTGGGAATACTGGATTGTGGATCATGTAGTAGTGTAAATGCCTGTATGGCTGTTTGTAGCCGGCACGGGTGCCGAGGTACCGCAGGGTGACACAAACCGGGAGCGGGGGGGGGGGGGGCTGGGTGCTCCTGGGGGGCTGGGAGCCCCTTCCTGGCTCCGGGCAGTGTTTGGGGGGGGACACAGGAGCAGCGTTGCCCCTTGTGCGCTCAGAATGAAGCGCTCTTTGGCAGCAGGTGACTGTCTGGGTGGGGGATCCGAAGCCCTGACCTCTCCCCTCCGCCTGTACCTCGCGCGGGGGTCGTCCCGAGCACAAACAGGTCCCTGTGCACTCGTGACTGTGGTGGGACACTATGGGCTGTCTTCATTAGCCCAGCGGTGGAAGGCCGTGTGACGAAGATTTAACAGATGGACATGTTTAATTTGTTTCCTCTGTACCCCCCATACTGTAAATAGTTTAGTTGTGGGTTTGTTTTTTTTTGCTTTGTTTTGTTTTTAAAAAAAAACTGTATGTGGGGAGAGGGGCTGGGAGGGGGGTGCCGTTCCTTTGCATGACGCAGTGGGTTAAATCGCTCTAGGCATGTGTCCCTTTTTTGGTTGGTAGGGAATTTTGTCGAAAAAAAGCACCTTGATGACTGAACCCCTTACATAGCTAGAATTTTTTAGTTCCGCGTTGACCTAGGTTACTGTAAAAGCTTGGATTTATTTTTGTAGGACTTTATTGCTAAGAATTAGACGATAGCAGTGGGGCTGCTCTTTGGGGTAATGTAAATTGTAATTATAATAAACATGTACATGTTTCATGTTGCCCTCCTGCTTGGTTCTGGGTGTAGCTCGGTACCATCGGCCCCTACAACCCCTTGGCCGCCTGTTCTTTTAGGGCTCAAAGGAAACCAGTGTGGGGAGAGAGAGTTACACCCGTATTTGAAATGGGCTTAAAAACCTGAAATCCAGGCACTGACCCCCCATCACCCCTACCTGTTTCCTCTGGGTGAGGGATGGGCCTCCTGGTGTTGCTGTCACCTGGAGCTCCCCACCTGGTGCAGCCTGGACCTGTGAAGGAGACAAACAGCTCCTGTGGCTCCAAAACTGCAGCCTCAAGGACCGATAAATGAAACAGCCCCTTCTAGCATCTCCATCCCGGGGGCTGCTCCCCCTCAGCCCTCCCCCAGCAGAGAGCTTGGTGCTGCAGTGAGGGGGGGTCCCGGGGAGGGGACAGGGACACTTCCAGCCCTGGGTCTCACTTTATACCTGTAGCAGCAGGTGCTGGTGTCAGAGCTGCCTTCAGGGGCTGGGTGGATGGAAATAGGGAAACGGAGCCTTCTCTGCTTGAAGCCACCACCTGTCCCCTTCCCTGGGAGCACAGAGGGGGGGGTGGACAGAGCCTTTTGTTGCTGAAGGGTTATGGTGGAAGAGAAACAAAGTGCCAGGAACAAAAGAGAGAAAATTAAAAAAAAGATACTTTTAACATGGAGGTGGGTACTGAGGGGCTGGTGCCCACCCCGGGCAGCAAGAGGGGGCTGTGTCTCAGAGCAGCTCCTGCCTGTGACCAGCCCTGGGCCAGCAGGGCCAGCCCTGGCCCCATCAGGTGTCCCGCTGTCCCCCTCGGGCTTCCCGCGGCACAGGGAGGGTGACAGCAGACAAAGCTGCCGGGAAGAGCTTCTCCCTGGCCAGAGGCGGGCACTGGAGATGCCCCAACACAAATGCCCATCCCAAAGAACATTCCCTGTTCCCGTCCCCTGGGGCTGGTTCTGAAGCAGCTCAGTGACGGGCTGTCACCCGCCACCTCCAGATGTATGTATTTCTAAGTTTATTATGTTCCCCCCATCCATGTCCGCAGTGAGGGGAGGGCACAGCACCTCCTGCCTCCCCCACTGCACCCCAGGGATCCCCCTCCATGGAGTTGGGGGAGAGAGGAGGCTGAGGCCATCACTGGGACTGGGAGCAGGCACCATGCTCCAGCAGAAACCCAGTTCACCCCAGCTGCAGGAGGTGAGATGAACAGCGTTAGAGCTCAGCTGTGCTGTATGTGACATTCCCCCGGTGACATTTAGCACTCACAGGTCCCCCATCGGGAAATGACAAGGGCAGCGCTTTATTCTGCCCTGGGGGAATAAAGGTGAAGGTGCCAGTCAGGGAAGGAAAAGCAGAATTCCCATTTGTTATGTTCTGGTGAGGCCCCCACGCAACCCTCCAGAAGCTACTTAATAACAAAACAAAAGCACAAGGGGAGAAACTAACAAGCGAGAGAAGGTGGGAGATAATCATTAAACAAACCAAAGTGTCCCGGGAAAAAATGCAAATAAAGTCTTTGTCCTTTAATGGGTCACCGCTGCCAGGCTGCAGCCAACCACATCACCCCGGGCAACTAAAATCCAAGGAACAGACAGATACCTTTAAAATAACAGCTTTAAAAAAAAAAACAACTTGGTAGGTTTTTATTGTAGGTCTGGAGGGGCACAGGCTGGGGCGTGGGGTGCCTCCCCCTCTGCACAGAGCAGCCCGGCACTCCAATTAAAAAGCAGCAGCTGAGCTGAGGAGTGAAATCCATCATGATGTTTTCTTCTGTTTTTTCTTTTCATTTTCTTCCTTTTCTTTTTCGATTTCAGCCACGTACTTCTCAATTTCTTCAGGGTTTAGGATCTGAAACAGAGAGAGGGGTGACCCTCCAGATACCGACACAACTAGTTCCGACGGGGGCAGAGAGTTGAACCGGAGTTTATCCAGGTGCCTCGTGCAGACACAACAGCCTTCCTTAATAGAAAGGAGTAACCGACAGGGGACAGAGGTACAGGTGACATCGGGGCCGGAGGGAACCTCAGCAGGGACAGGAGGAGGGAAGGGGAAGCGGAGCCGAGCCCTTACCTTCAGCGGCTGCTCCCGCCTCATCACCGCCAGCTCGATGTTCTTCCCCCCGGACTGCACAACCTTAACAAGAGTCAGACGTTGGCCATTAGCAGCATCTGCATTAATTAAATTCTAACAAACGCCTTCCAGGTCATTTTAGAAAAGAAGAGAAGGGGAGTGTTTCACTCATTAGCTCTAAGCTCACAACTCCAGCAGCAGTGGGACCCCCAAAGCACAAGGCTCTTCCCGAGGGGCACCTGCTGTGCCTGAAGGGTCAGTGCAAAGGGAAAATACCCTGCAGAGGGTTGAGCACATCTTGGGTCTCTTTGTTTTCATGCCCAGAACTGAAGTCTCTTTTCTTTCCCAGAGAGAATTTCTTCTGTGTGAGCTACAGGAACTGTTACTGAAATATTCCGAACCTCAAATTCAACCCCACCCCCCAGCCCACACCGACCCCCTCCCACAGATCATGGGATCATCCAGTCCAACCATCAACCCCCTACACCATCTCCCCCCAACCCCACATCTGAACGACTCAACACCTTCAGGGATGGTGACTCTACCCCCCCTGGGGAGCCTATTTCCATCCTCTCCCAGTGCTTCCCAGTGACAGGTGGGGAGGTTTTCCTGCGCTCCCATCGCAGCGGCGAATCCAGAGAGAAGCCACGCGAGGGATGTGAACCAGACCCACCTCCAGAAGAGCCTTGATGACGAGTTTAATGGTGAGATCATCCGTTTCGATGGCCTCGTCAGTGTAGTTCTTCTCCAGGAATTCCCGCACAGATTTGGCTCCTCTGCCAATGGCATTAGCCTGGGAACAGTGGGGCGGGGGAGATAACGAATGGAAGTTTGGAAAATACTTCGTTTGCAGAACAAGCAAGAAATAAGAGTTGTGCAAATCACAGAATGATATGGGGCTGGAAGGGACCTCCAGAGATCATCTCCTCCAACCCCCTGCCAGAGCAGGTCCCACAGGAATGTGTCCAGGTGGGTTTGAATGTCTCCAGAGAAGGAG
>JAOQGH010000005.1:2005990-2093049 GCA_025769975.1 Gallinago jamesoni
AAAAGAAAAAAGAGAAAAAAGAAAAAAGAGAAAAAAGAAAAAAGAGAAAAAAGAAAAAAGAGAAAAAAGAAAAAAGAGAAAAAAGAAAAAAGAAAAAAGAAAAAAGGGTCTATTTGGCACTAAGTCTTGTTACATTTATTCCCACTCCCAACGGCAGTAAATTTTCTTCCAGATATTGTGTTATTTGGGAATTAATAGGTGGAGGGTTTTATTCTCTACCAAATGAAGAAGCCCTTCATTGAGCAGGAGCCCGGGGCGCTGGCAGCGAGGAGCCAGGAAGCCGCTGCTACTGACCCCCTGGGATCCGCACCCGAGTGAGCGGCCGGGGGGCACCGCTGTCCCGGCCCCTCGGGGGGACGGACACGGGAGGCCCTGCCGAGGCTCCGGCGCCCACCGCTGCTGGGCCTCAACGCATAAACCCCCCGACATTCCCCCCCAAAACCCACGGTAGCGGCCCGAAGCGCAGCCCGAGCTCCGCAGGCGTCTCGCCGCCCGCCCTGAGGAGAGCGCTGCGGCTCCAGAGCCGTACCCAGCCCGGACACCGCCGCTGCGGCCCCGGGGCGCCCCTCCGGCAGCGGGGAGGCTTCCCGTGGGGTGATGGGCGACCCCTCGCCGCCAGCCCGGCCCCGCTCCTGCCGTGGGCCCGGCCGGCCGGGGAGCGCGGCGAGGAGCAGGCGCCATGCCGGGCCTTCCCTCAGCCGGCCGGCCCGCCATCCCCCGCCCACCCTGCGCTCCCTCACTCACCGCGGTGGAGCCCTTCTTCACCGCCTCCTGGGCGTACTCCACTTGGAAGAGGTGTCCGTCCGGCGAGAAGACGGTGATGGCCCGGTCGTAGCTCATGGCTGCCACCCGTGCGTCCCCGCGGGGCCGGAACCAGCCGCCTCCCTCAAAACAGCACACTCATCCCCCGCCCGCCGCTTCCGGCGCCCGCCGCCATTCCGCCCGCCCGCCCGCACGCACGCCGACGGCGCCCCCTGCGCCAACTACGTACGCTGCACCCCACCGCCCGCCGCGGAGGGGCGGGACCACATCTACGCTCTTGGCGTAGGGAGCCCACCTTACGCACCCGGCGTACCCCCCCACCCCCCCCCCCGCTCCCTTGGCGCACAGGGCGGCCGCCCTACGCAGTTGGCGCAGGCGGCGCAGCTGGCGGCGGAGGCGGGAGCCGCCGCTCGCCTGCGACAGGAAGCCCCGCGGCCGGGACGCACCATGTGCGGCGGGCGGGGAGAGGCGGCGGAACCGGCGGCGGCCGCCTTCCCTCCCGCTCCCCCGCCTTCCCGCCACCCCGCCCCGAGCCGGCGGTGCGGGGAGGGGTACGGGGTGGGAAGGGGGGGGTGCGGGGCGGGCGGCGGTGCGGGGCCGAGGGCCGGTGGCGGGGCGCAGATCGTACCATCTGCGGCGGCCCCCCCCGCGCACTGCGGCGGGGCTGAGCGCGGCCAGAGCGGGCAGATAATAACAATATTATCGGAGCCGGGAGCGCCTATGTGATAGACACGGTATATATATATATTAAAAAAAAACCCAAAAACCATAAAAAAAAAAAAAACCACCCAGACCACCATGTCGGTCGCCTTTGCTTCTGCTCGCCCAAGAGGCAAAGGGGAGGTCACCCAGCAAACTATCCAGAAGGTAAAAAAGCATGCTTTTCTACCCAGGATTTCGGAGGTTTATGCCGCCGCCGGGAGGCCGGGGCGGGCGGAGCGGAGGCGGAATGGCGAGGGCTGCGGAGACGGCCGGCTGGAGAGAGTGAGGTGTGGGGGAAGGAGGAGGAGGAGGTGGAACAAAGCGAAGGTGCGAAGAGAGCGCGGAGGAGCCGGGGGCTGAGGTGCCGATGGCACCGGGTCCCCGCGGGTCGCGGAGGGGAGACGCCGCCGGGACCTGCCGTAATGTCAGATGGCATGTCGGCTCCTGCCCCCCCTATCCGCCCCCTTCACCCCCTCAAATCCAACCTAAAAAACCCGAATTAAAATAAAATCTTCAATTTGCAAGGGTTTTTTCTTTTGTACTGGGATGCAGGATTTTACTCGCTCCGAAGATAGAGGGAGCACCGACCGCTGGTGCCGCGTTTCTCGCGTACTATTCTTATTATTATAATCGGTGATATTTGTTGATGTTCAATGGCAGACAAAGGTTTTGGAAGGTTTCTGCCCTGCGGGGGCCAAAGCCGCGTTTCCCGGCGGGGAAGGGGGTGGTTCGGAGGACAGGGACCGTGCAGGCACCGACACCCCTTCCCCGGTGCGGCAGAGGGGTGGCGGTCAGCGGGGAAGAGGCTGGAAATGTCAATAAAGAACATGCATGTTTTTACTTTGCCCGCTATTTGTCATTTGTACAGGGTGTTCTGGGGTGCCCCCCCCCCGCACGGGTGCCGTGTGTGGTGCGGGGGCGGCCGGGGGGGATGCGCTCTCCGTGGCCCCTTCGGAAATAGTCAGCGAAGAAGAAGTACCGCAATTAAGCATCGGCGGGGGCTGGGGGGCAAACCGTCATCTGGTGCCAATTCATGCCTTCTAGGGAAAAAAAATAAATAAATCCCACCCCAGGGGCAGAGCGGGACAGGATGGAGATTAGGGCAGGACAAACTGCCGGAGGAGGGACGGACGAGGTGACTTGAGTCTCAAGAGACTGTGTGGGAACTAATCCCATTTTGTGTAGCTCTTGCAGCACACACAGTACTATGAACTCGTTAATTTTAAATACTAAATTATTTCCTTCTCAATGGGTAAGTTTTTCTCTACCCAGCAGGTTGGTTGGGGTTAGGAGAGAATTTCTTAATTTGGCCAGTTTGTACTTAAACCCACGGCTGTATCCACAGTCCAGGGGCAGCCAAAGAATCCTCCGTTTGATTTCCAAGCCCTTTTCCTTTTGCCTATTTGTGAACTTTGTGGAAGCCTCAAAAATGTTATTTCTTTACCAATGATGCTGTGAGAACCTGCGTGGAACCGTCTCCCGTCTCGGGCACACTTGCTGGGATGTTGCTTCAGGGCGGTTGGTGGCTTTGGCCGAGGAAGGGACGTGCGGTGACGGGACGGGCTCCGTGGGCACGGGCAGTGCTGGGGCAGCGAGGGAAGGGGCAGGGGCTGGCGAACAACCCCCAAAATCCTCATAAAGTGAGCTTTTTAGAACACCTGCCGATTTCACCGAAAACCAGAAATATTCCTATTCGTATTTGTAATATATAGGCAGCTTGTTTTTATTTATTGACTCAACTTCGATATTCTCTCAAAACTGTTATGATTCCAGTACCAACTATTCCTAAAATAGCTTTCACGCGGAGGGAGTTAGAACTTTTGACAGGACAGCAATGATGTCTTGATGATGCTTTGAAACAGTTCATTAAACAAATTTGCAGGGCAGGAAACTTCCGTACTTCTGTGTAACAGAGATGAGGACTCCGATCTTTTTTCCTGGTAAGTTAGGAGAAGAGCTATTCCCAGTTCCTCTGTCAGTAAGCAAAATGTTTTTCAGGTAACTGCAGAAACACAGCCCTTTTCTGGCAAAGGTAGCTGTAGTATTGCTCGGATTCTTGCTGCTCAGGGTGCATCTTAACTGAATGGGAAAATGTTGTCAGTGACATCTGTTGTGGAAATGGAAAAGGACGGGTTTATATTCTTTGCTAATTCTCTGTACGGAACTTCCACTGAGACAGGTGAAAATTCTGTGCGACAGTGAAACAAGGAGCTGCCCTGTGCGTCAGGCAGCAGGGTTTTCTCTTAAAATCAGACGCTGCACCTGGGTTCCATGTGAGCATGGGCACACAGGCAGGGGGAACATGGACTCCCCCCTGCCAGCGCTGGAGAGCAGGGGGACGACCTGCCCGGGCAGCCACAGCATCGCCCCTGCTCCTCAGACCCCCTGACACCATGGGTCCCAGCCTGTCATGGACTGGGAGGGTCCAGCAAAGTTAAGAGCAACCTACAAATCACCAGCCAGAAGCGGGACAAGCCGAGTTCTCCAAGGGAGTGACTCGCTGGATCGTAGGTCCATCAGGAACACTCTTCTGCTCCTTTTCCCATCATCTAGTCCTTGTCTGCATCTGAATGGGTCAAGAATTTGTTCTGATCAGAGCACAAACCTACACGGATTAATTCACATTTAAGTCTCATGAAAACATCTTGCTCTTGAGGAAAGAGTTCTCTCCTGCCAGCCCAGTGGTTCAAAGACCCAGTCTTGCAGGCACGTACCAGCAGTGGTACCTACAGGCTGTACTGGGTAGGGAGCTTTTGCCAGAGGCAAATCTAAACTTGTAAATACTGTTGTTATTTTCTCCGTTTGTCCACCTGCAGAAAGCTTGCCGCAGTCATAAGAAAGCAGGGGGAGAAGAGACAAACTATTGTATTTGAAATTTGAAAACAAATCAAAGGGTATTTTAAGCTTTTAATTGTATTGTAAGTCCATTAAGTAAAGGTCAGTGGTCATTTTGCCCATCAGCCCTGATTCCCTTGGAACGAGTCAGTCACTAGAATTTACTGAATGACGCTGAGCCAGCAGCCACCGATACACATAAATTAACTGATGTATAATAACTCTCTGTTTTCATTTTAAGCCCTCCCTGCATTAGAACTGAACTACCCCAAAGGGTACATTGGGATGCAGTTCTCTTAAACGTGGTTTCAGCAGATCCAGTAATGGAAATTTTATACTTCATCAAGCTCAGTAGTCAGCACATGCAGGAAAACCTGTAGGTTTAAATTGCTTGAAAGTATCTTTCTTATTTGAAAGTAGGCATGGTAGTAAAATCTGAAGTTTTGGGAAGGGCTGGGTGGTGTTTTTGGATGAGGCAGAGGTATTTCATAGTGAAGACATTTTCCTTCTTCAGCAGAAAAATCTCTCTGCCATTTACGGAGCAGAGAAGGTAAGTCCATTAATTATTCTGTGTTGCGTATTTCAATTAACTCCTTTAAAGATAACGATTCATAAGGGAATGAGTTGAAAAGCACAATCTTGCTTTTGTCCCGAGGCAGCAAAACTGCACAAAAACACCAGCCACTGCCAAGAAGGGTGAAAGTGGAGCATCACAAAACCACGGGACTTTAATAGGATTCTCCTAGTAACGTGTTTTGATCATATTTCTTTCATGCAGATGCTAGATGAAAATCACCACCTAATACAGTGTATTATGGATTATCAGAGCAAGGGGAAAACCGCAGAATGTACTCAGTGAGTATTGCCAGTTTTGGAGTGTGTTAGAAATGTTTGGTGTGCTCAAGGGCAGTGCTGTGAACAGTTCTGTTCGCTCGTCACTGAGAAAATAGTTGGACTATTTTTTTAGATTGACTTGCATTAAGAAATGTGTATTGTTCTTGGCACAGAGGGTTTTCCTGAAGTATTTCAGTATTTAGTATTTATAATATTTTTAACAGATCGTTTATTAAGATAATTATAAACAATTGTGGTTATTGGACCTTTTGCTCTAAGCAGATTCATTAAATAAAAGTAGAACCAGGTACAAAGTTAGTAAGATATTTTAATCAGAAAGTAATTAAATGTTAAGGATCATCCATGTGGTTATCTGTGGCTAAACAGCGTTACTAGACATAACCAGTTTGTAGCACCGCTGGCTATGCCTAATCTTAAAAGCAAAATACTTTTGTAAACTCAAGGAGTAAAATCTCAGTCAGGAGGAAGAGCCAGTCTGCCCCATGAAAGGTCAAGTTCTGGGGCCAAACCCAGAAAGCTGAATTTTTGAATGAATGGTCTAAAAAAGATACCTTTTGTGAGAGAAGTCGCCATTCTGGCTTCATTTTTCCCGCTTTCCAGCCATTTTTCCCCTTATCTCATTTCCCCTTAACTCATGCTAAAAAACACATTTTCTCTTGCTTTCTTGGTACTCTCCCTGTTCCTAGAAGTTTGGCTCATCCCTCTGCAGGGTGGCACAACTGTTGGTTTGCTTTTGGATGCCCTCCTGCTCTTCATTATGAGTTTTTCCAGTTCATCGACAACTGTGAAGGAGCATAAATGGTTCTGGTGGTGCTTACTTGAGTAAACACTCCAGTTAGAGCACTCTTGAAAATAACCTTGTTCTCAGCTTGCTGGCAGGGCAAACGGGTTTGGGAGTTCTGGAATTTCATTACTACTAGGACCCTTGTTAAGCAGAGGAAGAAGTGGCTCATTGTTTGAGCAGCTGCTGGGTGTCACTGATCAAAGAGGGATTTGCAGGTCCCTCAAAATGCTTTCGAAGGAGAGTGTATTTTACCTCTCCCTTCTCCCGGGTTTACCCATTTGTAAAAGAGGTGTTGAACACACTGATCCTTGATGAAAAGCGTGACAGCACAGATACAGGTCATTACTATTGCTATTTATGACAATGAAGAGTGGGCTAAGTTAATGTAACTTAGCTAATCATTTGTAAATAGAAAGAAAACAAAAAGAGAAAGGTTTTTTGAATTGTCTGTATTGTTAACCTTTTCCAAATAAGCTTTACTCCTTATTCTGTAGATACCAACAAATCTTGCACAGAAACCTGGTTTACTTGGCAACAATAGCAGATTCTAACCAGAACATGCAGTCCTTGCTCCCTGCTGTAAGTACCAGTGCGACCACCAGATAAATTTACTGTGCCAGAGGGAAATGGTCTTTGATTCTGTTACTGATCACTGTCTATAAAGCATTTTGTACTAATTTTTTCCAGCTAAAAGTTTTGAAGCGGTCATGTAGACCACTGAACGAATCGAAAGTTACTGTTTAAAACACATGATTTGGGACATCTGTGTTAATCTGTCTCTGTTCTCTATACTGTAAATGGTGCAGTGGTACAGATCTGAACAGACTCCATTTTTTCCAGATTCATTATTCTTTACCTGTTCTTACTGTGTTCTTTCCTCAGGAAAAAATGCCACTATTTTATGTCAAAAATGTAATTCAGCATTTGGGCATTGGTTTTGTCTTTAAACATTGGGTTATTCTTGCTAAATGGATTGATTTTGGAGGTATCCCACATAATACAGCATAGCTTTATGCTTGAGAAAGGTCAGTTTGTCAACACCCTTCTGTGTCTCCTTTTACTCACACACATCCACCCAGCAGTGGGGTTCTGAGCAGCACAAAATGAAATTCATGTGCGTACGGAAGAAGGGGCACAGAAGCCAGACTCTGTTCTAAGCCCAATTTTAAGATCTCCGCTGTGCTTCCTGCCGGCTTCTCCGTGTGGTGCCAGATGTCACTCACACAGTAGTCACACCAAGAAAGGTTTACGCAAGCCAGCCCCCAACATGAAGGAAGCACATATGTAGTTGAGGCAGTTTTTTAGTCATAGTCAGCCTAATTTGGGGGATTATTATTTTTCTAATTAAAACCTAACAAAAAAAATTGCACTTCTCCTCCTTGTTATTTGCAGCCACCAACGCAAAACATAAACTTGGGCCCCGGAGGAATGACTCAGAGTGCATCCAACCAGTCTCTCCATTCGCAGAGCAATCTCAGCGATGCCATTGGGACGGGCCTTCCTCCTTCCTCCCTCATGCAGAGCCAGATTAGCAACGGTGAGCTCCCGGCCCCTTTGTGCTGCTTTGCTGTTGCTTGGCAACAAAATCATTAATGCAGAATATACTTACAGAGCTGTAAAAGACCTCTTCGAACTCACCTTTCAGGCATGTGGGGATTTCAGGCGCACGCTGAAATCATCACAAAATGGCTACAGTCAGTGATGATGTTGGCTTCTGCAAGGACTCCAATCTGCTCAGTATTTCTAGAGGGGAAATTAAAAACATTTTTATTTTAAAAAAAGCATAATGAAAATCACCAAGTAAAGATGCATCCAAGTTTTTAGTAAGAAAAATGATATATTGTGGTATTTTTCTCTTGGAAGTGGTGGGGTTGGCCAGGGGAAAATGGAATTGCTTGCATGACTAACTGCACAACTGAGCCTTTAGATTGCACAGACCTTCCACGGCACGTCCTTCTGAGAAATCATCTGCTGCTGCATCAGTCTTTGTCCTCTACAGCAGCTCGCAGAGACCGTACTACACAGCCAAAGAGTTTGCACAGGCATTTCATAGGAATGAGATAATATACTTTGCTATTTGTTTCTTTTGTTCATGCAACTAAAAAGAAACTAATTGAAAGACTATTTTTTTTTAACTGCGCATTTTATAGAATGAATAATATGTTTATTTATTTTGTGGTTTGTAGTTATTTAGTCAAGTCTTGTTTCTGTGGGTCTTTCCCAGAGTGACAGAGAGAGAAAGCAGATTCTATAAATAGAAATATCTGATTGTAAAATCACAGACCTTGGCAGGGGGACTCGGGAGAAGATGCAAGCCATGAAATTACTTCTGACTTTTTAAAAATCTATTTGTGGTCAAACTGATAGTACCTTTTAAACTAATGGATGAGGTACCTATTTTAAACAGTTACAGCTTGTAAAGTGAAGTTATTAAATTTATCTGGGCCTTCTTTTTGACAGATTTATTACCTAGTATAGGTATTATAATAAGTTGGTCAAAACATTGCTTTGTGTTACTAAGATTCTGTATTTTCAGTGTTATTGTTGGCTGGGTTTTCTTATTTGCCCCCCGCCCTCCAGTTGTTTCTAGTAATTTAGCGCTGATGGGGACAACCAGCCTGGCAGTGCTGGAGACTGGAGTGACTGGGGACTGGGACCCCCACACTCTGGGGCTGGGGACACTCCATGGTTGCTGTCTCTTCTGCTACTGTCCCAGTGCCAGCTAGAATGGAGTTAGCACAATGATGCTGGATGACACAGCCATCTGGATGTGCAGATAGACTTTGGGATGGAGAAATTACTCCACATCGGTCAACAATTGCTGGACAGTGTTTTTTGGAAATTAGGACTCACAAAGAATTCAAACATACAGTAGCAGCTGGCTCAATTGTCATGATAATTCTGCTGATGGGAAAACCAACCCACTGAGATTTCAAGTAGTCCACCACCCACAAGTCAGTGATTCTTCATGGCACAGCCCTGCAGGCAAACCCATTACATTCAATAAACCAACCAGTGAAATTTGGCTGCCTCTGGACAGAATTGGACCCAGCTGAGAATTTTAACTCTTCGGAAATCATGAGTGAGGCCTTTCAAAGAAAAATCCAACTACCTTAGATTCATGAAAATATGAAAGAGGTTCAATGCTTTGTATTTATATTATTGGTTTCATGTTTTTATTTCAACACTTTTGGTCATGCTTTCATATTTTCACTTACAATCACAAAGTAGCCAAACTTTTTTTTTCTCTTTTTTTTTTATTTTTTGCTTTGAAGAAGGCCAAGATTCTCCTAAGTTTTCCCATGCAAACACGGCAAGATTTACCAACACTCACTTTACTCCATCTCTCAATCAAAGCAGCTACTAGCTCTCTTCAAACATCACATGGTCCTGTGTTGCACAAGTAGTAAGTACTAGCTTTGCAAGATGCACAAAAACTGGAGTGAAACACAGGGCGAGATCTCTCTCGCGATTTATTGACCTGACTGCTGATTTTGGCAGAGCTGGCTATCTTTACATTGAGTTGAAAATGCTGCTTGCATCTCTCCATCAGAGGAAAATATAACAATCTACAGCAAATTTTCTCATTTTGGTGTCTATTAATACCATTGAGAGTAATTAATGAGGCCTCTACTAAGAGAATTAGACACATTTTTCAGTGGCTGTAGATACACTTAGTAACTGCGAATTAAAATGTCATTATCTAAACATTACAACATAATTCGGTCTCTTCTAGGGATCCTGCAGGTCTTCCATTCTATCTAAATTAATTTAGATTGACAACAATACACATTATCACAACTTAGATAGTAACAATACACTAAACAATACAATAAACAATGAAACAACTTTCCAAAACTCATTCAGAAAAGTATTTACAGCAACAAACGACAAAAAAATTAAGAAGTAGATTCTCCCCAGTTTTAGTTACCCAACAGCAATAGAATTGTAAAGAATGAGCGTACAAACCCCGGGTACAATTGGAGCAGTCTGATGATTAAATACAGTGATGTTGGAAAGGGAGTACCGTAACAACAGGGATTATTATGGTGACTTGGAAAATTTATTGTCACCATCTGTGTGAAGGGGGGAGAGGAATCAACAGCGGGACAGGGGGAAGGAAAGGACAAATTTGCGAAGGCAAATGTTTCCAGAGTCCATGTATTTTCTGAAGTATCTGAAATTACTGGCATTTGTTAATTCTGCTGCCTGCTGCCAGTGAGGAACTGGTTGTAGGGCATTGCTGCTGGTTTGTTCTTCCTGTCTGCAATTCTGTACAGCCTGGCTCTGGCTGCCAGGAAGAGGGGGATCACTCTAACTGTGCAGTAGGCAGTTTTAATTTGTCTGACATAACAGGGAATTTAAATAATGAGGATTTTTTGTTTTGTTTTGTTTTGCCTTATCGTAAGGTATTTTAGAAAGGCCGCGAGGGCTTTAATGCTCACTGTACGTTGCCAATAATAGCACAGATTTTCTTGTTGCTCTCTTTAATTTTTCTAGGTCCCAATCACGTGTCTATGCAGCAGTCAGGCCAGAACACTATGCCCACGACCTCTCTGAGTATGACTGTCAGCAGTCATGGAACTGGGCCTGGTTATAGCCATACAGTGCCTGCATCTCAGAATGTGCCAATGCAAGGCCAGGGGTCAATAGGCAATTATGTCTCTCGAACAAACATCAACATGCAGTCTAATCCAGGTAAACTCCCTCTTCCTCCTTCGGGGCCAACTTGACTTTTCAGTGACCTCAGAGGTTTACCACACATGAATTTGTTCTGTAAATATTTTCTGTAGACAGCGACAAACATACAAGAAGAACAGACAGCTTTCAGACATCTCTGAATTTCAAGGTGTCAGGCACCAGTGTAAGTCAAGTCAGAACAGTTTCAGACTTGCTTTAACTTACACAGACTTGCTATGAGTTAGCAATGAGTTGGGGGAAAAACGGTTAGCTCGAGGTGCAGCAGCACGATCTGATAGACCCTGGCGGCAAATCCCTCAGCCCTTGGAGGGACTGGAGAAGCATCTTTATCCTAGCTGAAAGAGCCCACCAGATAGCATTATACATTTCCTCTTTGTACATTAGTACCCTTTTTTTGGTTATTTTATTGATACTTCACACTGCTTGCAGGGCATAGAGAGACTAGCTGACAATTTGGAATTAATCTCTTAATTTGTAAAAACATTTGCTACTGAGTATTGAATGGGATGTCCAATGCCTAAGAATTCTTTCTGACGCTATGAAATTTAGGGATAAAATAAATCCTAGAATGTTAGTTTATTTAAACTGTGTAATCATCAGGTATATAGTAAGTCGAAGAAAGAGTTGATTGGAAAAGAAATGCAGCAATGAATTAGTCAGGATAGAGAAAAACAAGCATCAGTTCTTATTTCTTTCTTTAATCCTACTGTCGTAGTGATTACATTATTTTAAATAAACTAATAATAATCATGGCTAGATGTATTTTTAAATGTCTGACTGAAGCAAGTGGCAAGAACTGACCACGTAATAACATCCTTTCTGGATTACAGTGCAGAAGAGTTAAATGCATGGAATAGGAAAACATCTCCCGTGGAAAATTCCCAGAATGATCAGGATGCATGTTAGTTTAAAGTTTTAACTTGCTTCCAAAGAGACTAGGGAGAGAATTGTCATATCCTTTTAGAAAACAGTGTTTTCCATGTACGTTGTAGTCTCCATGATGCACCAGCAAGCAGCGACATCGCATTACAACTCGGCGCAAGGAGGCAGCCAGCACTACCAGGGGCAGTCCTCCATCGCCATGATGAGCCAGAGCAACCAGGGCAACAGCATGATGGGTCAGCGACCAATGGGCCCTTACAGAGCTTCGCAGCAAGGTAAAACCCGGAATTAGATTAGCCATACAATTAGTATTAGATTGATGATAAGCAGCCCATCCTGTGGGGTAGGTAAGTCAGCAAAATTTCCAAGTCACGTTTATGAACAGGGAACCTCACCCGGGAACAGAGGAAATCTCGAATGGTGGAAGTAGCATGACAATCAGATGAACTTTAATCTATTTTCAAGATTTATCTATTTAATTATTTCAGGTGTTTAGAAAAATAATTCTGTCTAAAAGGGATCACATATCTCTAAAGAAAAGATGAACAATTTGACATACAGCTCACTGAAGCCACTGGGAATCTTTTCAGTTCTTTCAAATGGTATTGGATCAGCCGTAACATGGCACAGTTAACAAGGAACACATTTCTGCAAAGAAGATATAGTTTGCCAGCAATTAGTACGAAAAATTAGGCCAAGGAAAGGAAAACACCAGAGGATAACTACCATGCTCTAAGACCTCTCTGGAAAAAGTTGTAAGAGGTAATAAAGCTGCTAGACTGATTCTAACATAAACTGAATTTGCTAAGAAACAAATTAATACAGTAATTAACATATATTTCATTATTTCTGTGCTCTTGGGCATGGAATACATTCCTGTGCTTTCTAATAACTCCTATTAGTAGATGAAATGTAGCCATTACTTTCAGTATTGCCGCAGAAGTGAATGGTTTTAGAACGTTATCGACCGTTGCGTAATTTCAATTTCAACCGGCTTTGTCTGAGAATACAAATTTATTTCTTTTTTCTAGTGAGAAAGACATCTTTGAAAGTGCTCTCAACATGCATAGCTTGCTTACTTATCTAGATATAAACACTGTTTTCTTAAAAAAAAAAAAATCAGATAAGAAAAAAAATATCCCTTAGGAGTGCCCGGGCTCAGTTTGCACTCTCCTGTCCTTGCCTTGCAGGTTCCTCGCAGCAGTACATGGGTCAGGAAGAATATTACAGTGAACAGTACAGTCATGGACAAGGCTCCTCAGAACCTATGAATCAGCAATATTATCCAGACGGTAATTCCTCTGAGCTGTAGTCGCTGTAATACTGCTAAAGCCCAGCCCAGCATGGCTTGCCCCATCCAAGAACATGGCAAACCCATTATGATTTACTTCCAATTTAAATGCTAGAAAATTCTAATCCCAGGGGAACAAGCGCCCATCTCATTGCATCCTGCTATCCAACTGCTTCAAAAGAGCACAAAGCCAAGTTTGGATTAATACATGCAAGAGATTTATCCATAGGTGTGGCTTTCCTTGCCATGCGTTGCACCTCCTGTCTAAGGGGTCTATATTTCCTCTTAGCCTCATCTTTGTGCATAAGCAGCTTCATAATAAATGTATTCAACAATATATCTCTAGTAATATTAACAATGTACCTGATAAATCTTTGTGATTCCTTGTAGGACATGGTGATTATGCCTATCAGCAGTCATCCTATACTGAGCAGAGCTATGACAGGTCATTTGACGACTCTACACAACATTATTATGAAGGAGGTAGGAAAATATATTGGCAATATTTGTAAACCAAAGCTCTAATCCCCTAAAATACTAATGGAATGCTTATGAAAATGTAAAATATGAGTTGCAATTTCTGCATTACTAACTGCTGCTTAGCTATATTCAAGGAGTGTCCAGGAAATGGAATTTAGCTATGTATAGCATTTTTTATACCAACACCACTATATCAGACTGAACACACAGTATCATGTCAGTCACTGTACTGTGAGTCAGTTGTGCTGTGGGATCAATAACAACTTGTGTGGAACCTCATTCATTACAAAACTGATCCTTGGTTGTAGCTGAGCCAGGTGGAATTATAGCTATGGATATTGAGCTTTTTTTTTGCAGTAAAAGACTTCCAGGAGATCAATATCCTCCACTCTTACAAAACAGTTTAGCAATTTATATAATGCAAATAAAAATGGCTGTATTAAAGTAAAAGGTTCTGCTGACAAAGATAAACTAATGCACTGCAGGTAGAAATGGGGTTCAGAGCTGGAAAAAAATGGCAGCTATAAAAGGAAATTTCTCTAAGAAAGCCTACTGGTTAATTCCAGGACCAGCTTTTTTTTTTTAAATCTTGTTTAATCCACCTTACAAATTGTGAAAAACAACAAGTTAAATGAAACTGATCTTTGAAAATCACCAATACTATCAGTTTGCAATTCTACCACTAGAAAACTCTCAACAGTAGTATGTCAGTAATGTCAGTGATCCTATTGAGATATCTGAATTCTAAATGAACTGCAAAGTATTAACTGTTATGATACAGCAAGGTCCATTTAGGAAAAGCAATGTCACCTGCATAGTCTCATTTCATTTTGTTGTTTCAGGATACTGCAAATGGAATTTCCATCATAAGTATTTAAAAAAATACCAGAAACAACTAGCTAAGTGGTCTTTCTGTGATATATGAACAAACATTGTTGTCAGGAAGAGAATACAGTGGGAGGGCTTCTTGAGAAACCAGCTATTTAGTCTGGCACCCTTATCTTGGTTAGTTGGTGGTTTTCCTCTGAAACACTTCTGGGGTAAAAATAAACAACAAACCTTTAGGGAACAGGTTGCTTGTTTAGTGATGTGTATAAATAAACAACTCTCTCCTGTTCAAAAGAACTAAAAAATCACTGACAACATAATTTCATCATGATTGGCAAATGCAAACATCTGTTTCTGAAAAGAGTACTTGTTTATGAGTTCTAGGCCAAGGCTCTTTTGTTTTCCATATGATTCACACGTATAGTGAAATACCTGCCTCATCTCTAACCAAACTATTCCAATTTTTCCTTCATTAGGAAATTCTCAGTACAGCCAGCAGCAGGCAGGGTACCAACAGGGAGCTGCACAACAGCAAACGTACTCCCAGCAGCAATACCCAAATCAGCAAAGTTACCCAGGACAACAGCAAGGATACGGTAGGAAAACTGTCAGTTTTTGCAGTACTTCATCCTGATGCCTCCATTCCTAAGCTAACATACGCTGTAAACTAGTCCCTTGATTAACCTTGGACGTCCCCATACCAAAACTAACCACAGAGCATAGCACAAAAAGGGGTTCTGAGCAGTAACATACATTAGTATAGCACTGCATTCCATACTGGTATGCTAGCATCCTGCATCCCTCTCTCATGAAACAAACTTGGAAAGTTAGAAAGTGCACTTTTGCCTCCTGTTGACTTCCTGGTCAGTGTCAGCAGGAGGTGACAGCCTGGAGTCTCAGGCCTCCTCCTACACATCCAATAGTTCCAAGCTCACCTGAAAAAATATCATCAACAATCCAGAGAATCACTACTCCCTCACTTAAACTTCTTGCAACATAATCGGGGTTTTGTTCCTTGGTGAGGGACTGAGGCGAAAGGAACAAAGCAGAAGTGCAAAATCACTTAAAAGAATATCACATTTTCTGCGCAAAGCTTAAAGCCTGAACTGGAGTTTCCACTGCTGCAACTATATCATTATTAGTATTAACATTTTCTAGTGTAAAGCTTGAGGGGAGGTCTAGGTAAAATTTGCTCCCAGTTCATACTTTCAGAGCTTACCTCGTTCCTATCATGTTTTACATTACGTTAATCATAAGAACTCCCCCCAGCAAATTAAGCCTTAATAATGGATTTCACTGTCTCCTCAGGACCTGCACAAGGAGCCTCTTCACAGTATTCCAGCTACCAACAGGGACAGGGGCAGCAATACGGAAGTTACAGAGCTTCTCAGACAGGCCCGTCCGCTCAGCAACAGAGGCCTTACGGCTACGAGCAGGTAAATTGTCTAAATCTCTGCCATGAAAAAACAGATTTAGCTGTTAGCTTTGCATATAAATCTGTCTGATAGTTTGGGGATACTTCAGTGGGTCTTTCAAAATTCATAGACCAAAAGAAATTGTCTAACTCACTGTTTATAAGCCTCTGACACATTACTCTCCAACGTTTTTGTTTCTCTCTCCTTTACAGGGACAATATGGAAATTATCAGCAATAAAAGAATATGATCCCGTGTCAGATTCATTTCAATAGTATCTCCATTTTTTGAACTGGATGTACAGGCAGTTTTGATTAATTGTAATATGTTGGTTACCCCTTAGCACAAAGCAGCGTCTGTATGTGAACAGTGTTCATTTCATGCTGGATATGAAGCAGTGCACTACTGGTAACAAGACAATGCTTTAATGGTTTGATATTTCGTAGTGTGTATAGTAATGTATGTTGATACAATGCAGAAGTTTTCCATTTACCCCCCTACCCTGCCCCATTCTTGATGTTTCTAAATAGCTTTAGGATCATTTGATCACAGTTGTGCCCCATTCTGGAAAACAGCCAGGTTATTCTGCAGTCTGGCTCAATACAAAGCCATTCACTCATAGCTCAGTCCAGGGAAGTATCCTGTGGGAGGTTACTGATGGTTTTTAACTGAATGCATTGAAAGAATACCTGCCAGCCTCTCAAATCCATGGCTCTTAACTTTACTTCTTCAGAATAAGGGCATGGATACATCCCTTAGGTGAAGATAGTTCTATGCTAGATGATAAAAATTAAAATGAACTGCAATTTCTGCAATGCTTACCTACTTGAGTCTTATAATTCAGTAATTTGCCTAAGTCCACATTTCTGTTGTAAAAGGTACAGAAAGAGAATCAAAACCTGTATTCAAGGAAATGTTAATCACTAGAGGCACCTTTTATATATCCATGTAAACTAAAGTATTTCTATCATGGAAAGAAAAATAGAGAGCTCTGAGATCTGCAGTGTCAGCCTACTAGGTGTCAATATTGCTTCATATTGTGCTTAGCTGAGAAAAACATCTGGCAAAACCCCAGTCTTAAACATGCTACTCCAAATTTTATAACTCGCATATACATTTTCATGCCAAATTATGCAAGCAGGTGGCTGGCATCCTTCGTTATTTCTGATTCTTCCATTGCCCTTGCTCAGATTTTCCAGCAAGCATTATAACTATAAATATTGTCAAATCTCTTGGTTGACTGTTCTTACAGCTCATTATCATTTTTATTTTCTCCTGTAGCGTGACAGAAATAGGTCAGAAGTAAAAGAAAAAAAATTTCCATCTTCATTGCAGATAAGAAAGTCAATTCAGCTTTAATTGTGAAACAATATTATGAACATAGAGAGGGGAACTGGGGTCAACCAGTGAGAGAATACCTATAGAGGGAGAACTTAGAAATAAAAACTAGTGGTATGTAAAAGCCAGTATGAACAATGCAAGTCACTTCTATTCAGTTTATATATTCTTATAAAGTGTTGAAAAAAAACCACTTGTAAAGTGCTGAATGGATTACCAAATTTCTCAGAGGCAAAAGGTGAGGATGACTATACTCCATGAGCATTTTTTAATACAAGATAAACTGCAAATTTAAAATACAGAGTAAATACACCCTCCATAGGATCTTTTCCTTTTCTTTGTCTGAAATGGTGTATTTATGAGATTTCAAGTTCTAGTAATTTATATTTTAAAAAACCAAGACCACAAGGGAAAAAAAATATATCTCAATTCATTACTTTTTTTTTTTTTTTCCCTGTAGTGGAAAGATTTTAACTGGACAGCTGAAGAGTTTACTATTAAATGTTGTCCAAGCACTGCCCTTGCTACATTAATGATTCCAATTACTGATGAAAACAGAAAACATTTTTTTAGTCAGTCTTCATTTCTCTCGGCTTCCCTGCTGGTGTTTTCATACAAATAAGTACTCTTAAATAGCAAGGAACAGAAAGGAAGTAAGATTGTTTTCTTTACAATATATTATTACAGATAGCCAGAAGAATGCAATATTGTTCTTTGCCAGCTTGGAAATATGCCTTTATGTGGTTTTGGAAAGTGCTGAAATACTTTTGGGAGAATATGAACAACACTTAAAATGAAACAGCAACATTACATCAATCTGAAATGTCTTACATTAAGAACTTCTTGAATGTTGTGTATATAATGTATTTGAAAGAGCACTTTGGAAATAGTTTGTACATTTATTTCCTAATTTATACATGATTTTTGGTGTTAATATTTATAACTGTTAATAACAAAATGTTTATTTAATGTGTTGTCCATTTTTATGTATTAATGTGGAAACAAAGTGATGCCAGCATTTTGACCTCTTCCATTAATTGTATCATTTTCTGTTTTGTAATACAGAATGCTTGAAAATTGTTTAGGTTAAAAATTACCTGAAAACGAAGTTGTTGGTACTTTTCTTATGACACGGGACTTTTGAATGGAAACAACAAATCAGGGGAGATTTCCTTTGAGCTGCGTCCTTTCTCCTACTTCAATACACTTCATAGATAATTACATATAATGAAAGCTGCTCCTAGCTTTCCAGTTATTTAATGTGCAAAGATGAGATGCTGTGTGTGTACAGATGGGGTGTGTGTAGGTAAGAGCTCACCTCTCGGTGCTGGGGGAAGGCATGTGGCAGGCAGACTGATGGCGCAGGCCTCAAGTAGCCAAGGGAGACTCCTCAGGGGGCTGGGGGACTCCTCATGGGACCGAGGGAGACTCCTCAGGGGGCTGGGGGACTCCTCAACGGGCTGAGACAGACTGAACTCATCACGGGGTCAAGGACAGAATTCCTCAAAGGGCCAAGGGAGAGACTCCTCAAAGTGCAGAGATGGACTCCTCAGGGGGCTGAGGGAGAGACTTCTCAAGGGGCGGAGATCCCGGTGGGTCAGTCACCGAGCCCCACAGGCAGCACTGTGTTACCTCAGCTGCCACCGCTGCCCCCAGACCCACTGTGGGGTCTGCGACTTCCAGCGCCGCTAAGACCTCAGCGGGCAGGACACTCTCCGGGCCCCTAAGGGATCCCTCCCACACTGCTCTCCCACTCATCCCTCAAGAGTATCACGGACCTTTGTTCGTGCCCGGCGCCCGGCCTCCACGCTCTGCCCGGGGTGGCCGCTATGAGGGACGACGGGCGACGCCGCTGCCTGAGGGGGAGCGGGATGCTCCTTCCCGCGTTTTCTCCACAGCAGCGCCTGCGCCTGCGCGCGGCCGGGGGCGGGGGCGGGGCGGTGCCGGGAGGGGCAGGCCCAGCCCCGGCCCGGCCTGGTCCCTGCCGGTGGTTACCGACGCCATGCTGCCGCCGTGTAGGGCCGTGCTGGCCGGCCAGGCCCTCACGGGGGTTGCCAGCTCCATGCTGCCGCCGTGCCGAGCCGTGCTGGGCGGCCGGGCCCTCCCGGCGGCTGGCGGTGCCGCGCTGGGCGGCTGGTCCCCGTGGAGGCCGGCCTTCCTCCTTCTCCTCAGGCCGGGGGGCCGGCAGCCGACTTTCTCCACGAGCTGCACGAGGTGCTCAAAGAACAGGCGGCTGAGGCAAAAAAGAGCCATTTCGGAAAGGAAGCTGGTGAGTTCTGGAGTAAACGAGGTGTCAGCGTGCGGTGCAGGCTCCCTGCAGGGCGGTCACGGCCCAGGCGCCTCAGAAACCAGCGGCCCCGCTCCCCGCCGCTCTCCCCTCACAGCGGGCACGTGCGTGCGCCTCAGGTGAGGGACTGCTTTTCGAAAATCTGATTAATTTTGCGAACAGTGAGGAAATAACTCCACCGTGAGGCAGTCCCGGTGCTCGGAGCGGCCGCCGGAGCGGTGTGAGTGCCCAGAGCCGCGGCAGGGAGCGTCCACGGGCCGGGAATTTAAAGCTAAAATACCGGTCTGTTTCTTCCCTGTTTTTACCGCCTTACACAGCAGTCAGCTGCCAAACAGCGTTTTCTGTCAGAGAAACTGCGGCGTCCTAGAACTTTTTCTTCCTAGTTTTTTTAAGTGGTTAGGGAAAACCTTATTTTCTAATGATCAGTAAATCACTTCCCGTTTAGTTTCTTGTCTCGCCGTGTGGGGGTGCCAAATGCTTTTCTAAAAGAGGCTTTTTAAGAAATCACTAGTCACGGTATCGCTATAACTATCAAGAGTTAAGGGGTTTTTTTTCAGTTGCTCGCTTCATATGCTGTTTGAGCTGCTTAATTAAAGTGACTCTTACTGCTCCTTATGAAGTCCCTTAGTAATTGACAGAATGTTGCCACAGTCAAGGTCACGCTTTCTCTTTCCACGTGAAAATACGTAAACAGTTTCACCTGCGTCTATGAAGATACTTCTCTAATAGTTTCCCTTGGGGATTTCAGCCCACTTCTTGGGGATGAGTAAATATCGTTAAGCCTGTTTTGCGGATAGAAAAACTAAAACATAGTGCAGCATAATTAGTTTGCCAGAAATCAAATATTAAGTTAATGTCATAAATGAATCCAAGATCTGGTATTCTCTTTATGGGTTTTTTTTAGCCCCTGAGCAACTGGTTGAGGCATATATTAAGATTTCACCTACTTATTTTGTTTGTAAATGCTTTCTATTCTTAGTCTTTAATACTTTTCTTAATTGTTAGAAGATTGAAGTTTGCCTTGATTTCATCACCTGGTATAGAAGGTTGAATCAGGATGAGAATATCCCTCCCGCACATGTACTGTGTTGTTCTTGCAAACTTCAGTTTGATTTAAAGAAGTACAAAGTTTATGTATATAGTTTTTAAAAATTTGGGGGATTGGTTACAGTGTGGCAGCTCACTTGAGTTACCTGTCAGCATCATATAACTGTATTAAAAGGATACTTTTCTTGTAAGTTCCCTTAACGTGAGTTTTGCACTTTTGATATCTGAGCTTCTGCATTAGGTGATATAGATTTAGTCTCTGGCAAGTACTTTTGAGAGATTTCTTAAAAAATACTTGAACAGTTAGATCTGTTTTTCTCTAACATTGTACTTAATAGGCTGGTTTTAGTTGATCAGTGAGTGACAGCAGAGTTCTGATTTCTTTGTTGGTTTGTTTTTTTTGCTGTTGAATAGAATGTACAGTGACATAGCAGGTCTGCACCTCACTTAGTCTTGCAGAGCGATCAACTTGTTGGAAGGCGACTCTGATACACTGTACTTAAAGGGAACAAACTCCATCCTTGTTACAGACACGCTATTTCGTGGATCACCGGAAGGTGCGTGTGGTTGGAGGACAAGGAGGAGGAGGGGGTCATTCTTTTTACAGTGAACCCAGGAAAATATTTGGAGGTCCTGATGGTGGAAATGGAGGTGATGGGGGTCACGTCATTTTGAAAGGTAAGACTTACTAAATCTGTTTTGTTTCGTGTTGCCTTATCACTTAACACTGCACCCCCCTCAGCAAAATCAACATATTTCTGTGTAAGATGGCTTTGCTTGTTAAGCTTTGTCCTGAGCTGTGGTATCAGAGACATAAATGGCACTGACAGCCTTAGAAAGCATTTTGAAAATGAAGGTATTTTGCAGACACTTTAGTGGCATGACTGTGTTGTGATAATGCTGAGATCTGATCAAATTTTACTCTTAAGATGAATAAAGCTGCTTCTGCCACCACCCTGCTGCAAAATCTGCTAATTTAGCAAATGAATTTTCCAGAGGATTTTGTAATGGTTGATTTTGGAATGACCACATAATAAAGTGCATGGTTAATAAACCTAAGTAAAGGCAGTTAAACTTCTGTTTAAAAGGCAGTTAATACTAGCTTTTCCTTGATATGTTATTGTTCAGACAGTAAATAAGATAATATACTTTCATGCAGTATTAAAAAAGGGAAAGAACAGTTAAATGGTTGCTCTTCTGTGCCTGTTGTGCTAACGCAGTGAGTTTAAAGTGCACATATTTTGCTTTACAGCTGACCGACAAATGAAATCACTTTCTTCAGTCCTGCCCTTCTATCAGGGTTTTCATGGAGAGAAAGGAGGAAGCAAAAACTGTTACGGAGCTAATGGTGCCTACATGTATGTTAAAGTAAGTAAATTAAGGTTGTATGCTAGTGTGTTAGCTTTGTATGAACATTGCTGGATGGCCTCATTGTGAGAAAATGTGCTTTTTTACAGGGAGCTAGTGTGCTGTCTCTGCTGAGACAGGGCTGGTTGGCACACAGACGGATGAAGCTGGTTTAAGTTGTTTGTAAAAATTAGACTTCTTTGGAATGTACATCTGGCCAGTTCTGATTTGCTTTACTTCTAGGATTCATATATCTAGAGCATTCACAACACAGAACTTCTTAAATAGGAACCAACTTACTTTCTTCAAATTTTTTTTTTTTCTCCAACGTGCCTGTTTTGGTGCATTCCTACAATATGTTTCTCAGCTCACTAGTGTGCTTAGGCTTCTCTGCATAAAAGGAAAGGGTTATGGTACTGTTAACATTTCAATGAAGTGTAAACACCTGACAGTGCCGTTTGCGCCCAGAAAGTGAGCCTCATGAAGTCCACTTCTCTTTCTGGGTTCCCCAGCTTGAGAACACAGAGGACTGATTTTCAACAAATCTGAAATCTGCTGGTAAAGGGTCTGCTGAGGACAGCTCTGCTGCAGGCTTTGAGCTGTAGTTGTAACGCTTGCATCTCTCTTCACCTCAAGGTTCCTGTGGGTACATTGGTTAAGGAGGATGGAAAAGTTGTGGCTGACCTCACCCAACACGGGGAAGAGTATGTTGCAGCTTATGGAGGAGCTGGAGGGAAAGGCAATCGCTTTTTTCTGTCCAATGAAAACCGAGCTCCAACATTATTTACTCCAGGAGAGCCCGGTCAGGAAAGGGTCCTCCATCTGGAACTCAAGACAACAGCTCATGCAGGACTGGTGAGTGTCATTGTGGTTCTTGTGGGATGACACTTGACTGACTGAAGAAATAATGTTTGATAACATTTTTGTTAGCCTTTTGGCTTGCTGCTTTAGAGATGCAACTCGATGCATTCTCGCTGCTACTTGGTAGAAGGGTGTCCAAAGTGATCTGCAGAGCTGTCACTCTCTTGCTACTTGACGTCATCCTACTTTCACTAAAATCAACAGTATACATAGGAAAGCAATGCACAAGATTTATCAGCAGTTAATAGACTCACTGATGATATACAGCGGGCTTTTTCTGCTGGTTCTGCAGATGAACAGTGCAATATGGAGAGTTGTTCTAAATTAATTTCTGTTTTCTTGGGTTTTCTTTCCTTAAAAGAAAATAGATGAAGTTCAAATCATCTTCTATTTCACCCTTATATTTGTCTTCTTACAGACACTAATCATTTGACTTTGTTAGTTCCAGATTTAGCATCCTCTGAAATGAAAATACTATTTAGACATGAATGCTAAACTTAAGCTGTTTTCATTTTTAAGTATGGAAATGTTTTAACACCAGCTGGTAAAGCAGTTAAAATTATGTTTGTTTTACAAAGAGTTCTTGCTGTAGTTTGACAACTGCAGGATAACTGGCTGGTCTAGCAGAACTTTGTGAATTTATTTCGAGACTGAGAAAAGAGTTGGCATTGATGGATCAATACACTTAATCCTCTGACCAGCTGGACACTCTGGTCTGCTTCTCACTGTTTTGGCACTAATTTGGAAATCCAAGATGAATCTGTTGTGTTCATCACTTCGTCAAGAATTCAAAGCGTCTGACATCAGGAAACAGGCGAATTTAGGATTTGATCTATTTTCATCTGGGGATTATTGACCGTCTCTGTAGCTTTCACATATCAACTATTGGATACCCCCGAGTAATTTCATTTCTGGGATAGGTTTGTTTAAATTCTTGCCTTCTTCCCAAAAGGCCAAGTTTCAATTTAATTCTTTCATGTCAAGACTGTGAAGAGCTGTAAAATCCCAAACTTGTAGGTAGTCTTTTTACTTACAGTCCAAATTGTGTTACTGAATCAGGGACAAAGCCAATCCTGAATTATTTTGGAAAATAATAAGTCAGAGAGAACACAGATAAAACCTTGTCTCGTCTACCAAAGCTTATAGGGTTTTTTAATTGGGATTAATCTACAACTGTTGCTTTAATGGGTGTTTGTATTCCAGGTGGGCTTTCCCAATGCTGGCAAATCCTCCCTTTTGAGAGCAATCTCCAATGCGAAGCCAGCAGTGGCTGCCTACCCTTTCACAACCCTCAATCCTCACGTCGGCATTGTCCGCTACCAAGACTATGAACAAGTAGCAGGTGAGGATTGTAGTACGTTGTGTGTGCGCCTCGGTAATGATTTGTTTCACCTGGGTTGTTCTTTGAAATGCTGCACAAGTAAGTTTAGCTTTTCTGTAGAATTCTTGCTGGTTCCAAAGAACTTCAAACAAAACAATACTGAAAGCCCATTTCACATTGACTTACATGGGCCCTTAATATCAACCTAGCTATCTGTATTCTGTCCTCACTGAAATAATCTAAATTTAGGGGTTTTAAAGGATAATAGCAGCCAAACTTAACATGGGGTATGCTTTAATATTGATGCTTTGAGTTGTAATTCTAAAAGTACTTGCACTGGCCAGTAAAAAAGTCTGGGATTTTTCTGTTTTACTGGCTCTGTTGGATTCACTGTGAAACTTCCCTCGTTGTAGTTGCTGACATCCCTGGCCTAATCAAAGGTGCTCATCAGAACAGGGGTCTCGGGATGGCCTTTCTGCGGCACATTGAGCGCTGCCGCTTTCTCTTATACGTGGTGGATCTCTCCGTGTCTCAGCCATGGACTCAGCTGCAAGACTTAAAATATGAACTGGAGCAATATAAAAAAGGATTGTCCGAGAGGCCTCGTGTTGTCATCGGGAATAAGATTGATCTTGCTCAGTCCAGGATCAATCTGCCGCTCCTTAAAGAACATACAGATGACCGGGTCATTGCATTGTCTGCGTTGACAGGAGACAACCTAGAGGAACTGCTGTTGCATTTGAGAGAACTTTATGATGCTTATGTGAAGACAGAACAATCACGAGGGCAAAGCCCGGTCAAGTGGTAGGAACCACAACTGCTGGTAACTGTACTGGAAGGAGAAAAAATAAAAAATGTAATTTGATCAGGTGGCATCTCTGGGTGTGTTTGGATTTATTTATTTTTAATGGATGGGCCACAGCACGTGGATTTGTTCTGGACTGCTGCATTGAAAAGATTTGTTTGTTCAACTTTGAGGTGTCTCAGGTGTTTTACAAGATTTGAAGACTGTAATCATGATCGGCATTGAGTTGGAAACCTGGCTCTTGTTTGGCATTAGATAGTATCCTCTTCATTCCATAGTGAACTATCTGGTAGAAAGGTCTGAAACTCAGGATCTGCGGAAGATACTGTCTTGCTTTCTGAATTGGAGTGAAGTGACTTCTCAATTTTCACTAATCAAAAATTCTAAAATAAAAAGTAAGGTGGTCCCACGTTTATTTGTTTGGGTGTTTTTATACCATAAACACTTTTAGTCATTTCATAAACTTTTCTCCTGGTTTGTTTGTTTGTTTTTTTCTCATGAGGGACAGCTGCTCAGTGTTTTTAGGGAGGAGGAGTATGAAACAGCTGCAGTTAATGATTCAAATTATTTCTGTGTTGGTATAAATAATTAACTATCTTTAAATGCTGGCATCAGCTAAGTAGCTGTATAAACTAGCCAGGGAGCAGTCATTTGAGACTCACTTGTGAGTTCTCTAGTTTCCTTGAGAAATCTCAAGCAATGTTCTGAGAAATCCAAGGCTTAGATGTTTCAAATAAAAGAAAAATACAGTTCTCTGCTCCCTCCCTCCCCCCCTTTTTTTTTACCTATGTCATTTTGTGGACAGTGTTCTTACATTTTTGTTCTCTAGAAGTTCAGATGGACTGGCTATAGCTGGAATGGGACAGTCTTGTTCAGTCTCTAAATTAAAGCTCAACTCACATCCTCTTGCTGTATTCGTGTTGGGATCGGTTCTGTGATTATGATTATGAATTAGAACTGACCTATATGAGGAAGAAGGTGTGTGCTGCTTGTTATTCTTAAGAGCAGCAGGTTTTTCTTCTGAAAAAGTGCAATGTCAACTCAAATGTCTGAGTCTTTAAATAAAAAAATATGAGCAAATCAGGTGATTACCTCTTCTAAATTCAAATTCTAAGAATTTGTAGTTGTGATCGGGTGTGGAAAGTAATCTGTGCATACTGGTATAAATACGATCAGGAAATAATGAAAACAAATATTAAATCCCAAAGTTGCTCTGATGTTTTGTTTCCTACTTGCTTCATCCCTGGGATTTACCAAACTGAATTAGATAGAAGTTAATATTCAGTTCTGCCCTTTTATTGGGGTTTGTGCAGCATTTTTAGGCTTCACTGTTGTTTTTCCTTCTATTGCTATGTGTTTTTCAGCCATGTTTAATAAAACCAGGAGAAGACTGCCGGAACACAAAAGCTGGTGCAGCTTGCAGCTGCTTTGCAGAACATTTGATACCTATAAATACTTTGCACTCTCTCTGGCTGTGTTTTAGTATTTTGCAATCTTTGAGAATGACAGACGCTGTTTTAAAAGCCTCTGTACTCACAGGGACTTTCACCTTTACCTCCTAGTCTTCATGCAACCTCAGTTCTTGCAGTGGAGAGTATTTTGTGTACTGATGTGCAAAAAGCACAGCAGGTTTCTGGATGGCTTAACAGAATTCCTATTGATCGTGTAATTGGTTTCTTTGTTCTTAACATTTCAGCCACCTGTTCCAAGATGACAGTACCAAGTTCCTAACCACATGCTTGGAGGGTTCAAAGAGTTTTTACAGGAGCCCATACTCCTTCATCTGTTGATGAAAAGTGTCAAGTAGGTCCAGTTTTAGCATTGGAACAACTTGTTTGTAAGAGTTTGAACTTGCTGTAGTCAGTAGACATCTATACCAACTGAGGAGGTGCCTTTGTTAACGCTAAAGGAGCTGCTGTGTGCTGCCCAGCACAATCCCAGCCAACAGCTTGGGTCACATTTCTCCATAGGGCTCCTTCAGTATTGACCTGAATTTCTCTTGCACCCCATTCTAGTTACAAGGTGCGAAACCAAGGAATAACCTCTGGTTCTGCTAAAAATAAGGTATTTGCAAAGGAAACCTGTTTTACCTCTAGGAACAGAGAGGAAAAAAAATAATCACATTCCAAGAGAATGATGAACTGTTTCAGAAAATGACGTACTGTAGGATTTCATCCCACTGTGTTGACAGCTGGAGTTGGGGTGAGCTGGCTTGTTTTCTTTTCGGTTTTAGAGGGGTTCTGGTGGCTTTCTTCTGCATGGTTTTCCTTAACTAGCTTTTGCCTTCCTCTGCTGAAACCTTTGGTATTGTCCTTGATTTTCAAGTTGACAAGAGGAAAAAGATTAGGGATTTCATTCCTCATTCTGACAATAAGCCTAATTTTAATGTGAATTGAAGTCTCAGTCTCTTTTATATTTCCTAGAGAAGCTTGAGCCATAGTTTTGTTTAGGACTTTACAGTTCTAGTACTCATCTTTTGAATACATTTTTTAGTACATCATTGCAAGAATATTTTAGTGCTGATTGTGGGATTTCTTTCTATGTTTACTTGTAATTCTCTCTGTAGGTTCTTAGAAAGTGTAGGTGGTATCACTTGAGCAGGAAAAGAAATTACATTGAAAAACAAGTATTAAAAAGGATCACACTTCTAAAACATGGATATTGAGGACTCACTGCAGTACGTTAAATAAAACATTAAATCAGTGTATTTAAGCTTTGTATATTTTGCAATCTGCTTTACTTACACAGTCTTGTTAAGCACTTTTTTTTTGGTATTACATAATATTTTCGAAGGTGAATTAGAATGTGTTTGCGATGAGTTGACCTGACAGCAATAAAAATGAGACCCTGGCTGAACTTGTACTCAGGGGTTCTGCTCTGCTGCAGCATGGTGCTGGGGAGGGAGTGAGAGATGCCACCACCCCCTGGCAGGGAGCGCTGCTCGGGGGCTTGCCGTGGGGCAGGAGGGGTAGGGCACCCCCCAGGTGCTGTGTGGTATCTGTCTATATTCATTCTGATAATATATATGCTTAAAGCAGTGGCAGGTCACCGGTTGCTGGAATGCAGTGAAAAGTGAAGGCTGCCACAAGTGTCAGGTCTCACTCAGTTTCTTTTTCCATTGCAAGGGAAACTTCTTTCCCTATTGTGTGTTTATTTATTAAGCCTCTTCATAGCGATTTTTATTTTTAAGTAAACCTGTTGTTTTTAAGCATTGATTCCAGTCACAGAATTAGAGCAATGGCTATGAACCAGAGATGGTACTGGACACAGAACATGGATCTAACTTCTTTGCTGTCTTGTCTTCTGCAGGATATTGCTAAGGAGGCTTGTTGGCTGCCACTTGTAATGTAAGGTGAATGTTGGGACCAGAGGTTAGGCGTGTTGTAGGTGTGCAACATAATGAGTTACTAATTGAATGGCAGGTGGAACACAAATAGGAAGCAGACAGGCTGCTGGAATGCTAATGTCTGTTAACTCTGCAATGGGAATTAGAAGACAATGAATATATGCTTTGGCTTAGTCTTTCTATGTATATCACTGCTGTGTAAAAATTGATTTTTACTAGTAGCAGGATTACCTTTATTTTGGGGACACTGTAGCCCATAGCCTGGAGTTCATTGTCTTTCATGCAAGTTGTGAGAGATGATGCTTTTTGGGGGAGGGTAGTACCTTGTGCAGTGTATGTAGGGAGAATGGGTAAATTTGGAGCTCAGCATCTCTTCGATAGGTTACAGCTCTTTAATTCCTGTGAAAGTTGTATTTTGGTTTTGGATCACTTCTGTTAATAATGAAGTTCATCACCATTGGGCTTGGTATAAATTAAAACTTCATCCTGATACTGCTAAACTGCGTCCTAATATCAGTGTCTGCCTGGCCTTTAAAGAGCAGCTTTGTTTTCTTCTGTTTGTCTTCCTCACTGCAGTTTTCAGTGCTGTTCCCCATTAACAAGTTTCCCTATCTCGTTAAACAGGGATTAATTGTGCCTGCACTACAGAGGTCTGGAAAGACTGAAGTTATTAATATTTGGAGGGGAGGTTATATATGTGTGCCAATAATGATAAGGGGTGATTTTGCAACTCTTGATAATAGAACAAAGCTACCTTTGGGCTGCACTCTCAATTTTTCTCTGTGCGGTTCTGAAATTTATTATGTGGTATGTGCCCGTTTTTCTGAGACATAAAACATAGCTGGGAGGACAAAGGCAGGGAGATTTTTATCAACCTTGTTTTAATATTGAGATTCTGTTTGCCCTTCATTTTCCCACTGAGAGTAATTTTTCATCTCCTCTTTCTTGATTGAAATAGAATTGTCCAAGGAGGCCTTAACAGCGTCTGATTTCTTATCCACAGGTTGTGGGGGGTTTTTTTGTTTTTTTTTTGTCTGCCCTTGTTTCTATGAAATATCACTTTGACTCCTTGAAGTGTGCATTCCTTAGTTGAGCTCTAGTTTTGCTTATTGCTCTACTGTTATGCCACCAAGGTGGAAGTGTTTGTGTATTAGAGATGTATTTCCTGAGTGATGAGGAAAGACAAAAGACTAGCCATGCTACTAAACCATATAATTAAGGTTTAATAATGAACTCATGTCCACATGAGTTAGTTACTGCTGGATTTCAGTAAGAGGTAATGGGTATGGCTGGTTACTTTGTTACAATCCATTTTATTCTGGTAACGTGCCATTAATTTTAATTGGAGTCATTCTGGCATAATACAGTGATGACCCTGGCCCACGTTGGGTTTTTTTTTGTGTGTTTTTTTTTTTTAAACTGAATGTAGCATTGCAGTATAGTAAAATGCTGTTATTTTATGTCATCATTACTGGATGAAATAAGGCACAAAACATGAAGAGCCTTGTGCCTATTCACATATGCTGAAAATGTTTCATACAGACTAAATCACCTTTTAAAATACACACTTTAGAAACGCACTTAGATCCAGACTTACTGGCACTGATTGAAAATCAGGACTAAAAACTGACTGCAGAACAAATTATCTTTTGTTTTTCAAATCCTCAGTGGGTGCCTTTTTGTCTTTGTAATGGGAAAAATCGATAGTCAATTAATGTGTAGGTAAGAGTCAATATTTTAGAAAACATCTAGGGGTTTGGATTGATTTTAGCATATGGAAAAGCTTGGTCATAGCTTTAAAGATTTTTCATATGAATTGTGACATTTGGTTCCTCGTGCTTAATATCATTGAGACTGGAACATCACTGTTTTCCAAAGACATGTGAGTCCCGGCCCCGAGCATCCTTTGTACATGCACTAATCAGCCATTGATAGAAGTTAGCTATTCACTGCCTAAATCTAGATAAATTAATCCTCCACTAAAAGTGGAAAATGCTTATGAAGAAAAATATTTGCATGAGGCAATGTAATTGCTAAAACATTGGTTGTCAAGAAGACATCTGTGATATTACAGATGAAGTATCCATATTTTGATTATCTTATTCATGAAATCATACTGGTTTGTGGCTATTCATTTCCTGTTGTTTTCCTCTGTTACAAATGAGGAGGATGAGTTTGGGCAGCTAGTGTGCTTTGTCCAGACAGGACACACATTTATCACATTTAAAAAATAACCTGGTAAAAGGTCACTGTATTAAATCAACATTTTTTACTGCATTATTTTAGAAAATATTTGTTTTCCTCATTTACCCACCCCCACACCAGACATGTAATGGAAGTTTAGAACAGGAGTTCAAATAAACAATTACCAGGACAGTGAGCTCTGTCTAGAAAAACAAAACCTGGTGACATTAATAACTTGAGTGCCAGAAGTTGGGGTTTTGAAGCTTGCCCATGGATGCTAAAGATTAAGTCCCATGCTGGCTGGGAGAGTCTTTATGGCCCCTGTAGCTATAGATGTACAAAACCTATTTTATTTCAGTAAGCTAACTCATCTCTGTTTCCGTATCAACCGAAATTTTCTAGGTTCATTAACTAATTTATCACCATTAGGAAAATGGCTTTGAGGGATGAAAATTTCATGTTTTACATCATATATATTTTTTTTTTCCTTTTAATATTATAATACCTTATGTTTAAGAGTGATTTATTAGCCTTCTTTCACTGGTAGAAACAGAATCACAGAGGTCCAATTCTAGCCAGGCTGGGAAAAATGTATGTCCCGCCTAATTTTAGCAATTTTGAATTTAAATCTGTCCAGATTTGAACTCCAGGGACTTGCATGGTCACACAGGAAATACGTGGCAAAGTGAAGGACCTGGAATTTGGAAAAAATGCAATATAGTTCTAGTCCTGTAATGCTACTGTTTTTATTGTAGGTGTGTTGTACAAGCATAACTTGCAGCTAATCATGTATGCCATATTTGCATCTGTAGGTGGAGACACGTACAATTTATTAGCTGGTGCTACTAATTCATGTAAATTATCCCTAATTAAATGTTCTGAAGATAGTGATTTTTTTTTAATGCTTAATAAATATATTGAAGTGGCTCATGAAACTATCAACACAGAAGAGTTTGAGAATTGTATAATAAGACTAAATTAAGGCAGTGCTACAGAAGTTAACTTCCTGATGTATTTAGTCTGGAACAAACCCAATAACACATTTAACTAACCAGGTTGCTTGATGAATACTTGCATAGTTGGAAATTTGCTTTTAGTGATTATTCAAGCTAAAAAATAGCTATATTCCCACTCATGCTAGTAAAGGCTGAGTGCTTATATATTAATGGAGAAAATAATTGCAGAGGGTCACAAATGTAATTAAATAAAGAAGGAACTTGCTCAGATTTTCTCAGAAAATACTTTATGCTTGTTCTTGTCTTTGATAGTTAATGTATCTGTTTTTCTAGGGCAGTTTGGTAGATCCTGTTGGTGCACAAATATGTAAAATATGTATCTTCAGAGACTGCAGTTGCAGTTAGGCTAACTAAAGTTGATGTTTTGTGTTGCTTTGATGTGGAGGACGCAATTCTCCTGTTGCATTGCCTGCTGAGTTGGTAACATCATGCCACAGCTCTGAGTGATTAATATTGATTAGAAAAATTTCCTATTTATACATCGTGATTGAAAGGCACTCTCCTGAAGTGATGCATAGTGAATAGCACTCAGTGAATTAATGGCTGAGGTGAAAACACATGGATCATAATGACCTTAAACAGTTGATTTCCCTGTTAGTCCGTTCAGGACGTTGGCTGCGGCAGCCTCTCAAGAGATGAATGAAGGTTGTATTTCTAGCTTTCTCAAATGAAATCATTATAAAACCCATATTCTCGGAAATAATTTTTGAGGTGGTCCCTTTGAAGCAGAGGTCAGGAGCCTGTGGGATTTTTGAGGGGGGATGTCCAAGGATTTCAGCTCCGTTTGAAATAGATGAACTGTTGTGCACGTACTAAAATCTGCATGAGTTTTTCAGAAAGGGTTCCTGGGATGCTTTAGTCCTCTGCTGAGATTTTAATTCACCTTGTTGCTGTGCCCGTGTGTCACCCATGTGAGTTTCACTTTAGTCTTTCCCTTACTCTAGAATTAGCTGCATGGCAGCATTCTTCTGGCTGTATAGTCCCATCAAGTACTTTGTGACCTGCATTAATGGCAGCAGCACACACTTGTTACTTTCATGAAAGCTCTTGGATAACAGCTTAATTCCTAGTTTTCAGAGCGCTTAACTTACTTCATGCAAGTAGAGGTATTATTTTGTCCCTGTGTATTTTGAATACAAGCTGTATCAGAGATATTAACTGCTTTAGCAGTAACGGTCTATTAAATTTGAGCTTCTTAGAGTGTAAATTATTTTCATAATGGAGGGTAATTGCTCTGCTTTGTCAATCTCTCATCAATTCATGAACACCGCGGGGTGTACGTGCAACCTTGTGTTCAAGGAATTTATATGCAACTCCCGTTATTGTTTGTTGTTCAATAAACAGCTTCTAATGACTAAAGCTGTGTGTGAGCTGTTACTTAACAGCTAAAAAATTTGCCAGAACTGTCATTGCCCTTCTAGCAGAGAGCTCATTGTTAGTGAATGCTCCGAGATATCTTGACTGAGACTATTAACTACTTTGCAATCAGTTTTCCTTCAGTGTTAATTGTGCTGCAAAATCCTAGGATATTGTGTTAAAAACCATTCAAAAGTCAGTGTCACATCACAGATGCATTTTTGTGCTTAAAAGAGCAGATGCTTAAGTTACAGGCACAGTCTGCCTCTAAAAACTCCATTTTTGTCATGAATTGTGTATTTGGACTCACAGGGGGACACTTGTGATGTTTGTACACATACATACTACAACTACCTGCCTTCGTACCCTTTCCCTGCCATCTCTAATATAGAACCCTTGTATGTTATGGCAGGGGGTCCTAGGAATTATTGACAGGTATTTCATGTGTAAGAAAAGCATCTACAGCACAACGAAAAGTCCTGCTTGGTGCATCTGAGTCATTTAACAAATTGCTGCAGGTCGTAGAATTTGACAAATGGAAAAATAATAGTCTTGTTCTTCCCCCACAAATGTGCATGCGTAGCTCTACCTATAATGTTTAGTAATTGGATTAAATATTAGTTCCCTTTTTTTGTGCCCAGACTGTGCAAGCAGCTTGTAAATTATGGAGTAAAAACGTGGAGCTTGTGAATACCCAGTAATAAGTAATGCTCATGCATCCTGGACTGCAGCAATAAAAATGGTACTGATTTAATGAGTCATCAGCATTCCGGAGCTCGCAGCGAGAAGTTTAGGGAGGGACTGGGGTTTTCTTGCCTTCAAGGTGTGTATGAGTCTCCCTCTTCCACATCGCAGTTGAGTTTGTTGAAGGGAATGCCAATGATGGTTTTATAGCTATATAGCTTTGTATCTATTATAAAATGGTGGTACCAGGTTGTAGGTAATACCTTTCACCCTGCAGAATTCCTCATTGTTTTTCTAAACCCCGTAATTCCTTAATGCTGCAAATACAACTATATTGTTGTGCAGTGGTGAGGAGATTTACATCAAGGTTAGGGCAGACAGAAGTGCTGTGAGTTCCCCACCATCCCCCGCGACGTGTGAAGTCTTGATGAAGGGCTGGCTTCATGGTGGGAGAAATCGAGAAGGCTTTTCCCCTTTGTGGCACTCATCCGGGGTAGCTCGTGAAGTGGTTTTACTCTTCCTTGCAATTCCCCCATCAGAAGTAAAGATAAACAATACTCCTTATTGTGTTCCACCTGTTTGCAGAGCGGGTTCTGTGGAGTGGAGAAGGTCTCTTTGAGGACTGGCTCTGTACTGCAAAGTTGGGCTGGTGTCACTGCATGAGAGCTGGCATGAAAAGCTGATCCTCCCTCAGAGAAATCGTGATGTTAAACTTCTTTCTAGCAAGGACACGAACCTAGAGCCTTCCCCTCCTAATTTTGCTGTGAAAACGAATGTTCGTTTACAAAAGCAGAAGGAAAACCATTAGCATTCCTTCAAATCAAAATATAATCACATCTTCCCCATTTCAAAGCCCATCCCTCCTGGCAAATCTCACTAATTATCCCAGACAGGTGTTTTTTCAACAAAAGCTCCTTCTTGTGTTCTCTCTTCTTCTCCAGCTTCTCCTTGAGCTAATGAAGCTCCGGTGGTGCCCCTGGAAGGAAGGAGCGATTTGTGTAACTCCGGGTTGGGGAGAACAGACAGTAATTGAGGAAGGTGCTGAGGGGGGGCGGGGGGAGCAGAGCCCCTCTCTCTGAGTAAAGAGATCTCTCCTTGGGGGTGATTACGGAGGGAGCGGTTCCCAGCCAAAAAGAAAGTAGCTGCTCTGAAAAATGTTCTTTGATATTTTATTGATATGCAGGCCCACGGACCTCGTTAGGATGGCCTTTCCATCCTCTGGTTAATAGAGTGTGGGTTTAAATTAAGAGAAAGGAGCTGGTCTTACGGGAAGAGACTCGGCCCGTTTCTTTAAGAAGCTCTTGGGTACGACTTACAGGTGCCCGGGGTTGTTTGCTAACACTCCAGGCATAAATTGCAGACTTCTCTCCGGAAAAAAGCTGTGTTTCTTTTCTGTTTGGAGGCCTATGTGCTTCCACAACTATTTGATGTGTGTTCGTAATTACAGTGAGTCTCCTTCTGAAAGCAGATCCTGCCTGCTCAGTTTATGTCTAGACAATAGGAACAGGGCATTTTTGTTAGCAGGTATGGCAGCAAAAAATATATAGATAGGTGTTTTGCTAAGGCTAGTGGACAAGAAGCCCTGCCTTGCCTAATGGTATTGTGGTTTTGCAGTTCATATGTGATTATGCCTAGAAGCTCCCTAGTCCCTGCCTCTTCCAAATGCTTTAGGCGTTCATATTCTGAACTCTAGAAATCAGCAGAATTCAAATACTCTTTTAAGCATATCTGAATTGGTAATCAGCTGCTCTGAAACTTCCAACCAGCTTACAACATTTCCAGTATGAAAACCAGGCTCGGGTGTGACCTCACATCCAGGCATAAGCAGTTATTTTTCTTTTTTATTTGGCAAGGCAAGAGCTCTGCTTTCAGGACGGAATATAAGTATCTTTCTTGCAAAATCCACCAATGAATTAAAATTACTTCCAGCTAGGTTTAGGTAGAAGGTCAGAGACCATAAAAATAGCGTGCAAAAGGCTTGCAGGGAAATGAATCCATTTCTTTACTCGTTGGGAAAGGGACTTGAAGACCAAAAGCTCATTCTGAAGACTTAGAGAAAAGTACCATTAGGATTTTAAATTATACAGCAATGGATTGATGTCACTAGTGAGCCTCTAGGAAAGCATGGTGCTTGCACGATGACCTGCATTTTGGGTGCATCGTGGTCTTACAGATCACTGAAAGCAAAACTGCTCTCCACCAACTCCCTGTGGAATTCAGAATGTTATGAGCCTCTTAACACTGTGTGTTTTGCTTACAGCACGTGAAAGGCAGGAATTCCTTGCCCATGTGCTTCCAAAGTCACCTTGACATTTAAAGCTGGTCTTGTCGCTCTGGAGCAGTTAGTACCCATGGATGTAGGGGAAAACCTGCTGTTTCCTTCAGTGCATAAATACTTAATTGTAAGTGAAGAATTTGGGATCTGAGGCTCAAACTATCTAGAAAAAAGTCATGTTCAGAATTTAAACAGTTGCAACTTCCTTTTTAAATGGCTGCTTGCTCAGCTCGGCGTGTGCGGGAAAACCTGGAGTTTTGGAGCTGCAAGTGTTAATGTGTTGGTTTGGGTTTGTTTTTTTTTTAAAAACTTTGATTCAATGAATTCAAGCTCTAAGAAGGGAAAATTTCTAGCAAGGGAGGGGGAGGGGGGGGGAAGCCTGCTAAAGTAACTCAGCCTATGCTCTCTGTTGGTATCTCCCATCCAGAGATGTTTTGCTTTCAGTTGGATGTTATCATGTCCAGTAACACCCTGTCTACCAGAAAATATTTGGCAAGCTTCATATAAAAATACTTTATTGGGGTTTTCAGGAGGAGGCGGACACAAGGGAAGGTACAGGCAGGCTCAGCAGCACATACTGTAAATTCTTAGTACACTGACTTCAAGGGATATATTTTAACCCGTATATAATGGTCTGACTGAACATGTCATGAGACTGAAATATCGTATACACAAAACAAGACATCGTTTAAAACCTGACGTCAGGTGACGATACTCATCTACTGAACACATAGCACTGCAATTAAAGTTGGATGGCATTTTCTTTTATTCCTAGCAGCAGCCAAAAAGCAGTTTGCTTACAACAGTGAAGTGTAATTGGCAACCACAACATCATAAGCTTTTGGGCGCTACTTTACAGCATTTGGGTGTCTATTTGCAATTGTACTTTTCAGACTTATGATCTTGAACTTCCCTGTACAATACTGTTAAATAGGAGCACTTGCCATAGCAACTAATTAAGTATTTGTATTACTTTATCACTGAGCAGTGCCAACAGAGATGGGAAGTTGAAGTCTTTTGCTTTATGGTCATGCAACATCTGTTCCCACAGAGGTTACACAATAAATGGGCAAGTATGATGAAGTCTGAGATGGGAAGCAGAGATAAAACACCCAAGATTTTTACATTAAGACTGAGGGTAGAGCCCTGCTGTCTCGAGTCTGGTGTTATGTCTGTGGAAAGAGTTGACTGCTTTAAAAAATTTAAAAATTTAAAAAAAATGATGCTGATATTGCCTGGACCAGCTCAGCCCAGGTCTCCATTCAAATGGTGTATTTTAAAAGAAACCATGCAAGATTTCTGGGGCTTGCTAAAATTAAAAGGTCTGAAACAAACCACGAAAGTTTCCCTTCTCCGGGTGCTTGTCATTCTCCAGCACGTTGCTGAAAGAGTATTTATAAGATCCTGCAGAAGAAAGGATGGTCGTGGTGAGGGAGGCTGTGGAGCAGCCGATGCCCTGCTGGCCCCTTTCCCTCTCCTGGGGGCTCCCGGTGGGCTCCTGCCGTGGGAGCCCTGCTCCAGGGGGGGCAGGTGCAAGGAAACCCATTCGGATTTGAAGCCGGGCTCAGGAAATGCCAACAGGGTGCTGCAGGATGTTTGATGCCTCCCAGTTTGAGTGTCAGCTCCTTCAGGCAGAGATTTGTCCCTTCCTGGGGTGTGGAAGGGACATTGATTGTACTGCATGCAGTGGGCATCTAGATTATGGCTGTAGCTGCTGTGGGAGAAATGATAAACGAGGTGTTTTCCTTCTGGTTCATTTTCTTCTCTCTGTATTATCACACCATGTTTGATATCGTAAGTGTAAGGAAAAAACCCTCCCACTCATGGGAAAAATCAGGTTTGCAAGCAGGTGAAATGTACATTAGTCCAGTGGCTTGAGGTTAAATATTTATTTTTGTTAGCTTTTCTTTTTCAGTTCTTGTTTTAACACAAAGCTGGTGCCACTTGGGCTGACTAGGTGGCAGCAGAGCTCTTTTGTGGCACCTGCGAGTGGAGGACACAGATTTCACTGCCTGTGATTAATGTCAAAAAAACCCCCTCCTTACCCTGCTATTCCGTGTGATTTTGCTGTTGATGGACTAGAATAAATGAAGAGCGGTCTCACTGCTGCCTTCCTCGCGTGGCCCAGGCCAGTGCTCCCAGGTTTTTCCAAGGAACCAAGCCACAATCCTTTTTCCTAACACAGGTGTATTAAAAACAAGGCTCTCCTTCTTCACACTCAGGGCTGGCCTCACTTCCAGCAGTTCTGAAGGGGGTCGTGAGGCTGGATCTTTAGCTTCTTGGGACAGAGGAGTTTAATGAAAGCTCTTCGGAAGCTGTAGTGGCAGAGGGGGTAGAGGATGGGATTGACAGCCGAGTTGATCCACAGCAGCCAGAAGGAAGTCTCGTACCAGTAGTCGGAGATGCAGTGGCCGTGGCAGCCAGCGCGGATGATCATCAGGAGAGTGTACGGTGCCCAGCAGATCCCAAAAATGCCCACGATGATTGCCAGTGATTTAGCTACTTTCTTGTCTCTGGAGAGCCTGAAGCATTGAGTCATGCTCTGGGACACTGTCTTCATCCGTTTCTCTAAGGACAGAGTGGAGGCTGAATTTTTACAGCTCTTTTTGTTGCAACTCTTGGGTTTCCCGGAGCTCTCGGAGCTGGTTGACAGCAGGTCTTTGGCCCCCAGGCTGGCAGGGGAGGCTGCTGCCTGAGCTTTGCTCTTGGAGAGGTCGGGGGTTTCAGCTGGCTGCTTCTGCTCCCACTTACAGCATTTCAAACACAGCTTCGCTTCTGGGCTCCTTCCCGTCTCTCCGGTGAAGGACTGGTCGTGCACTTCGTGGAAAATATCCAGGCGGATTTTGGTCCGCTTCTGTATGTTCAGGTAAATGCTCAGGTTGAAGAACATGACGCTGATGAAAGGGGTGAAAAACTCCAGCGTCGAGGCTGTCATGAGAAAATACCAGTTGTAGAAAAACTCAGCGTAGCACTCCCCGGTGGGTATGATGCTCCGGCCGGAGATGTACTCCCAGCTGATAATGGCAGGGCCGTAGAGCAGGAACGCCAGCACCCACACCATCGCCATCTTCAGCACCGCTCGCTTGGTGTTGCCTTGCTGGGCTCTGTAGGCGACCTGCAACGGGGAAACCTTGCCTTAAGTGTGGCCACACACCCCAACGGGTTGAGGCTCCTCACAAATGAACTGTTAGCGTTCCTGGCAAAGTTGCTAGGCAATATCCCAGCGGTCTAACAAATTCATGTGCCATAGGCGATAGGAACAATTGCTAGATAAATCACACTCCTGCAGGGAAGACTTAGAACCCTCATCTCACAACTCCAAAACCAGAGGTGGCTTCTGCCTAGTGGAAATGTACTGAACTGCTTAGGAGCCCGGCCACCTGCTGCACCCCACCACTGGCCCGAGGTGTCCCCGGCTACTCTCCGTGACGCCCGGGGAGCTGCACACCTCCCTGGACCAGCTCTCTCCCAGCCTTGTAGCTAATCCCTGATGAATTTTGGAGTCGGGGAGCACGCAGCCAGCCGTGGATCTGACCTGCCTGCGAATTGCTCGTTCCCTCCTTGCGAAAGGCTGAGCATTTTCATCTCAGCACCCACCCAGAGAGCTCGGGGCTGTGCCCTCCCAAAGTTGGTGCTGCAATCTACTGCCTTGGTAGCCAGGGAGAAGCTGGGAGTCCGACTGCAATCCGCTTGTTTGTCCTGGAGATAATAAGCCCCTGCAAGTTAGTAATAGGTCTGCTTACCTCACTGACTCACTGGTACGCTCCTGTCCTGTCATCTGGGAAGGGAACACCTGCACAATGGGGTCTGAACCTCAAATGATTTTAATTACGCCAGAAATACTAATCTGAAACTGCAGCTGAATTACGTATTTGTGGGTAATTATTGCTTTCTGTCACCAGGCTGAAAGATTCCTAATTTCCGGAGGATTCAAAGAGCTTTTAATTATTACAGAGAATCCGGAGGATCAGGCAGGAGGAGAGTTAGTCCCCTCTCAGCTGCCATGACAGGACTCACCGCTCTTGTCACGGAGAGGAATCTGTCATAGCTAATCAGGACGATGTTGAAGACGGAGGAGGTGCAGAGCAGGTAATCAACTACCAGCCAGAGTTTGCAGAGGCTTCTCCCGAAGATCCATCTCCCCGTCAGCACATAGGGCACGTACAGGGGGATGCAGAAGGCACCTGCAGCCAGAGGGTTCCCTTGGCATCGGGATGCGGGAGCCCGCTGGCCGCCTGCCCCCCGGGGGTGGGGGGGGAACGCTGCGGGCTCCGGCCGGGCTCCAAGACCCCGCACCCGCCTGCGGCCGCCGCTTGGCCGGGGGGGTGACCGAAGGGTGTCCGGGGGGGACCCCGGGGCTGCGGGAGGGTGTTGGGGGGGGCAGGAGAGGGGCATGGTCAGGGAAGAGCCCGGAGGTGCCGGTGCGGGGACGCGGGAGCGGCGGGACCGGGGGCATCCCCTGCCCGCACCGCCGCCAAGTTGGTGGCGGGCCGGGGCGCGGAGCCGGGCGGGGGGAGAGGCGGGGGGCGGCACTTTACCTACTAGAAAATCCGAGATGGCCAGGTTGAGGAGGAAGAAGTTGTTCTGGGTGCGCAGGCTGGAGTCCGCCACGAAGGCCAGCATCACCAGCGCGTTGCCGGCCACCGTCACGGCGATCAGCAGGGCCATCAGCGCGCCCAGCGCTGCCGTACCGGCGGCCGCGAACCGCCCGGCGGCGGCGGAGGAGCCGTTCAGCGCCCCGCCGCTCTCCATGGCCCGCGATCCGCGCCGCGCCGCCGCCGCGGGGCTGCCGCCCCTCCCCTCCCCGCCCCGGCCCGCCCCGCCTCCCCGCCCCGCCGGGGGGGGACCGGCCAGCCAGCCCCGAGCATCCCTGCCGCCCCCCGGAGCAACCCTGAATCCCCCAGAGCACCCCCGAGTCCCCCTGGCGCACCCCTGCATCCTTCTGGAGCAACCCTGAATTCCCTTGGAGCATCCCTGAGCCCACCCAAAGTATCCCCGTATCCCTCCGGAGCACCCCTGCATCGCTTCAGAGCATCTCTGCACCCCTCCAGAGCAACCCTGAGTCCCCCCAGAGCATCCCCTCATAGCATCCCTACATCCCAGAGCAACCCTGAATCCCCCAAAGCATCCCTCAGAGCATCCCTGCATTCTACCAGAGCAACCCTGCATCCCCTGAGAGCATCCCTACATTCCTCCTTCCCTCTCAGCCCAGGAACATCCTTGAATCCTCCTAGACTAACCCTGCCTTCTCCCACAGGAACATCTCCCCAGTGCATCACCCCCACGACAGAGGCCACGGGGAGCACTTACGGTTCCTACCTCGGGGTTTCTGCCCCAGGGGGCAGTGGGAGGTGAAGGCTTAGCTTGTCTTTTACTCAGAGGGCAGCCAGGAGCAGGGAGGGGGATGCTTTTGCCCCTGCCCCCCCCGGCAGCAGGAGGAAGAGGCAAAGCTCCCTGGGAGCAGGTAACTCTTTCCCCAGTGGCCGTTTTGCTTGGTCTGCAAACCAAGGAGTCCTTGCCCACAGTCCCCAGCTCCAGGGGGGTGATTAGTGCCTCCTCCTCCTCCTCCTGCTTGTTGAGCTTTGCACATCTAAGGAAAATAACTTTTGTTTGCATACTTTCTGCACACCCTTGTGTGCAGCGCCTGCTCCAGACCACAGCAGTGGAGACGTTTTCATGGGTGTCCTGTCACTGGGGTAGGGTAAGGTCACCACAGCCACCACCCTGGAGAACGGGATGGGGACGTGTGGGGCAGCGACACTGGAAACCAGGGAAAGGTACTGACTGGAGAGCCTGGCCAAGCGCCTTTCTTTCTGGGGAAGTCTGATAAATTGTGTATGTCTTTGAAGTACAGGGATTAAAAAAGCAAAGCAAGAAAATTGTGCAAACCCAGAAACATGCATGAAACTAATGCCCGGGGGGTTTGCCGCCTTCTGATTACTCCAAAAGCCATTTTCACATCAGGAACTGTTACAGCCTCACAGAATTCCTCTTCAAACCCACTACCACGGCCACTATCTTGATAGCAGACGCTGGTCCTGCTGGGAGGAGGCTGAAAGGGCTCTTTTGAATCAGGGTAAATCATTTCTCGCCAGCAAAGCCGGGAGGTGAGAGCACCTCTCAGCGCCGCGCAGCGCAGGCAGGCAGCTCGCCAAGCGCTCCCGCAGGGGTGGCCTTTGGTGGCACCCGCAAAAGGTGGCCTCCAGCAAGGACCAGCCTCGTCCTGTCCCTTAACTTGCCCAGCACTGGGACAGCCTGCTGGCTCCACGTTTAAATCTGGGCTTTCTGTTTTGCAGCGGGCAGTGCAGGCAGGTTGTGCTTGACACGGAGTGTCCCCTTCCTCAGGGAGACAAGTGTCCCCAAGCCACTCCACTCCATGGAAGGCTGGGTCCCCGCTGCTGCCGCGTCCCAACAGAGGATGTCACTGTGGGCTCGTGGGAGCTGCGGGTGGGAGAAGAGAAGGATGCTCGGGTGGGAGAGGGAGCAGACCGGGTGTGCAGCTGCAGCACAGAGCACCTGAGTTCTGTCCATATCGTCTCAGATGTGACAGAGAAAGAGTTTCTCCTCCCCCCCCCCCGTTTAATAACCTCCCAGACCACATTCATTCTGCTACTGTTTGTGATCTGGTGTTATTTGTAATCTCTAGCTATTCAGACCATCATTAGTATTCACTGAAATGTTTACAAATTTCAAATGATTGTGTGCATGTCGCGGCATTATCTCTAGGAGCTGTTTGCTGTTTGTTGGCTGTCATTCATTATTCAGAGTTTTCACCATCCAGATAGAGAGCAGAAACCGTACTTTGTACCAAAGGTGATTTATAAAGTGATTTGCAAAACGTAACATGGACAAATCACAATTATTGTTTATCCAGAGTAATTTGCCAGGGTTGTTAGATAAATAAGAGATGGCAGAGCTTAGCACAGTATAGTTTTCCTGGTCCTGATGCTTCTCTCTTGCTTCAGCAGAAGGACAAATATATTTCTAATATATTTCAGGAAACGTGCTATCTTGGTAATAAAACAAAGGAAATTGCCCAACCTGGAAGGGGTAGGTGGAGCAGGTTACATACAGATATGCAAGCAGCTGATTTGATTGCTAACGTTTTGACCTGGCTTACACAGTGCGTTTGTCACACGTGGATGCCCCATATGTTCCTAAGTGCTGATACGTGTTCCTATGGGGTGTTGGTCACCCATGGACTCCTCTCCTGGAGCCCCAGAGCCCAAATACAGATTAATCCTTGTGTAGGAAAAGGGGCCCAAACAAGACCTTTGTGGAGGGTCAGAACTATAATTTAGCTGTACGGTCTCCTGAGTTTCTCTTTATTCTAAAGTTGTGCCTGAGAAGGAGGGACTGGGGATGGCAGATGCAGAGGTCCCAGCCCAGAGCTCCCACCTGAGCCTGCTCTCGGTGGCTTCTCCCCAGCCCGTGGCAGCGAGGTGCTGGAGGAGCCACAGCTCATGTCCTGGGTACCGAGGTAATTCAGCATTTCCTGAACACACACACACACACACACACACACACACACACGGCTCAGGGACACGGGCAGGGAAGCTCTAGAAGGTGCCAGGAAGGGTGAAAACGTGGGGGCAGCCCTGCTCCTCTCCTGGGGTATCTGGAGCAAGTGGGCCAGGAGCTCTCCTCCCCTCCTTGCTTCCTTCCCTACTTTATTTTTGAGAAGCATTTGGCTTGAACATGAATTCTGCAGACATTCTATACCTTTAAAAAGAAGCCAGGGTAATTGTGGCTTTTTAAAGCTGCTTTGTACTGGAAGAGGGATCTGCACTTGAAAGTTGTTCCACGTTCAAGCAGGGAGTGAGTAAGAAGCGAATAACCCCCCTGGAAGACGGCTGTTGTGGGGAGCTCCTCTGTGATGTGACGCCTTTGGGCTAAGAGACAAACAGCTTCTGCAGCCTCCTGGCATTTAGGGAACCGGGGCTTTGGATGTAATTTAGTGGCTGGCCCTTTCCTGGGTTTTTGGGCCCCACGGAGCCCGTGTAGTGCCACTTCACAGAGCGGTGCCCGAGCACCATCGACTGCCGCCGGCTCCGCTGGTGCCTGTCACCTCTGCTTGGTACCGGTTACCGTGGGGAAACGGGCCATCGGGCTGACTCACGGGGTGCTTTGTACATGCTTTGTATGCATGTGGCTTCCTGCCACTTGCTTCTGTTTCTGCTGTTTATTATTTTAGCTCGAAGGTCCTAGAGGGACCAATTTGGAGTTTCCTTTGCACGGCTATATTTCCTCCGTTCAGCATCTCATTTATGTTTTCTCCTGCAACTCGCAGAATTGCACACAGTTTTACAAGATGGACAGAGGAGGGATGGAGAAGTTCTGCCTTCTCCAAGAATTCTCATCCAAATAAATAAAGTTTCTGTGCAGGCTGGTTGTGTTGGCCACCAAAGACACAGCGCTGGGATCCGCTCTTCCCAGTGGGGCTCCTTGTTCTACTGGCCAGCTTCTTTCTAAAATTTAGCATCCCGTATTTTTATTAAATCCCCATAATTCCATATTATAAAAATACCATGGTTTTATTAAACACCCAGTTCAAGATGTTTTCACTGTAACATGTGGGGGGTTCCTCGAGCTACAAGGCATATGCCATAGCCCATGTCAAATCACGGCCCATTATACGTGCATCTGTTTAGTCTTGGACCACTGTCACTCGTTACTTCATGCATTTATTTGCAATTCATGAAAAATCTCAAGACAACATAAGCCAAAACACTGGATGTGGAGAACCATGCTATGAAACCTGTTTGCAGCTTCTTAGGAGTGCTGTAGGGATGCTGAGAGGTTGTTAGAGGATTGTTTAGGCTCCTAGATTTTGTTAGATGCTTCTTATTGTTCTAGTGAACCGAGAAATCCAGATGCAAGGGCTTGGATTGCTGCCTGCTCTGGGAGGTACGTCAGTATGTCTGGGATGAGATACTTTGTTGGCTCGCTTTGTTATTTTTATCTGATCCACTTAAGTTTTATTCCATGAAATGTCTTTTTATCTCTGAAGAGTACATTAAAGAGTTCCTTAAAGATGGCACCTTCTTGCACACAGGTAGCTTTTCTATACAGTAAACCTGGTGCGAGGAGGATATTACTTTTTAGTTGGTTGATTAAATATTGCTACATAATTGACAGCATCTCCCACCTTCAGAGACTGTGATGTGCTGCAAATGACAAAGTGATAATCATGCCTGAGTCATTAAAACAAAACCAAATTTATGCTTAATACACACTGTCTCCCTGCGGTTTGTCTTGAGATGGTCCCAGCCAAATCCAACACACAAATGCCCCTGACTCCACGAGGCAGCAGATGGCTGAAACGGTTCAAGAATTTGCTCCCCCTCACCTACAGGCACGTCTGGAACCCTGGCTCCCGCTCAGGAATCAGCTTGGAGACCAGCAGAAGTGTCTCCACCACGGGGCACAGACGTGTGGGCACAGCATCCCTCCCCGGGCCAGCCCAGCGGCGCCAGGGCACCCGGCTGTGCCTCTTCTCGAGGGGGAGACATGGAGGCTCCCGTTTCTCCTGGAATAAATCAAATAAACCCAGTAAATGAGGTGCTAGTGACGAGGGCATTATTCATAATCCGCAGGGACAGAAGTAACATCCCCTGGATGTCGACCTGACTCCTCCCACCCTCCCCTGGAGGAATTTGGGATACGCATCGTTGCAATTGCACAGTGGGGACAGCTGTGTCCCAAAATCGAGCCATGGAAATCAGAAGGCTTATTAGCACCAGTAGCATTACACGGGGAAATGAGAGCTTTTTTGACACCTCTCCAATGCGTGTCTGTCTCTGCAGCCTCTGAGGTCCCACCCCGAGGAGTTTGCTCTTCCAGGGCAGTGAGGATGCGCAGGGCTGGGGGCAGAGCAAACGCCAGACCTCCAGGAGATGGGCTGTTATTGCAAGGCATGAATTGTCGTTTTTCCACTGCTTATTTCCGTCCCACGGAGCCAGCTTGTCTGTGAAACAAACTTTAAAGAAAGAGATGATTAAAAAACCTCTTTGTGTTCACGTCTTTGCTGATGAAGGTTGAAAGTGCCCTGGCATTCACACAAGTATCTGTCACCATGAAACCCGTCCCTCTGTTTTATCTCTTTTTCTTCTGCCTTTCATCACGGGGAGGGTTTATTCAGTTTGGAAAATTCCCTTTTTTGAGATCCCTTTGCAAGTTCCCAGCACGCGTGGGTGAGGGTAAGGGCAGCGTGGCGGAGAAAAGCGGCTGAGGAGGAAATCTCTGGAGGAGCCCTTGAGCTCCTGCTTCCCCAGACCATCGAGCTACTGCACAGGCTGGGAAGCCGACCCCCACTATGAATTTTTTACACGCAGCATCAGAAGACAGGACACAGAAAATGCCAGGGGAGCATTTCCCATTCTAGAGATGCCTTTCCAGCCAAATGCTGCTCTTTGATATATATTTCTCTTTTAAAAACAAAGCCGACAACAACTTGTTTGTCAAACTTGGGAAGTTATTAGGACTGAAAAACAGCGATGGCAATCCAAACCCGGATGGGACGTGGTGGGATCAGCTCCGGGGTGTGCTTCATCCCGCGGCTCAGCCAGACACCAGAACGACCTCTGCTGGAAGAAGGTCTTTTCCTTGCCATATCACAAGGGACTTAATTGAGAGAGTTTAACATTGGATAAGGGTGATGATGATGATAGTCCTCAAAAATGGAAAGAAATACCCTGTGAACTACCTTTCAAAAAGGTAGGGAAGAGCATGAGCCGTACTGCAGGGCACCGGCCGCACCAACGCCACCGGGGCTCTGGGAAGGACCACAAACCCTGGAGGGAAATGCCCCCCAACTGGGTTTGGTGTGTGTCCATCCCTATTCAGAACAAGCCCAACACCTTGGTACCTCTTTCTTTTCTTTCCTTCTTTGCTCTCCTTCCTCCCTTCTTTCTCCCCGTTCCCAGCTGTCGCTGTAACCTGCAAATCCAAACTCCCAAAGTGCCAAAACCCCCATCCTTTGGCGCAAGGAGACAGTTGGTCACTGGACCCATCCCAAAGCACCGTGACTGCTCTTGGCTTCTCGGGAACTAACTTTCTTCAAATTACTGATCACCTTGTCATCAACAAAAATCACATTTCTAGTCTTGTGCAAAACGACCGTGCTTTTGTGAGCGTGAAAATAGGGAGTTTAGCTACTCTGGGGGAGGAAAAAAAACACCGCAGAGCGAGATGAGTAACACAGTTACTAACGAAATAACTGATCAGAATTAACACCTGGTTCTTGTCAAGGCCAATTCAATATTGCATTTTGAAACAAAAATTTCAGAGCACAAGGGGAATAAAAACAAAAGTCATCCTGCATCTGTCAGCTTGGACCGAGTTGGCGGCTGCTCTTAAGACCAATAGATGTTTTCAGAGCGAGCCAGCAGGGTCTGAATAACAAGTCATGATATCCATGTACAGCTGCTGCCGACGGCGCTGGAAGCAGTTTGCCATGTGGAGGAGTAAACATGAAAGCTCTGTTGGAAAAGCATCCCTTAAATTCGGTACAGGGGACTGTTTAAGAAGCAGGACTGGGTTTTGTTCCTAATACTCTTAGTGGCAGCAGGTGCTGTGAGTTAGGAGCGAAGTGAGGACACCTGAGAAGGACTAAACAACTTCTAATTGAAGGCGGTGCTGTTCCCAGGCAGCTGGAAAAACTGGAGCAGCTGTAGAGAAACGAGCTGGGTTTCTCTGGGCTCTGGTGCCAGCTGTGGCACAGTGGGCTCCTTAACATCTCAGCAAACTTTATAAAACTTCACGACACCGAGCAATTAGAGGGGTAGAGTTCAAGCCCGCTCACGGGGTGCATGGTTTTCATCAGAGCTACCACCAGGTTCTCGTGGGAGAAGCCCTACAAATGTCAGCTCCCTCGCTTCCCGCTGGCCGGCGGGGGCTCGGAGGTGGGGAACTCGTTGGTAAGCTCATATAATATTTAACAGACTTCCTGGGCTAATTAAGCATATTACTTTATATAGTAACTAACATATCTCTAATATGTATCAACATTTAATTCAGTTTAATTCCTTACTGCCGCTCAAGGTGGGCCCGGTTCCCTCCGTCCTTCCCAAGGCGCAGCCGTGTGAATCCCTCGTGTGCTGGGGAGGACAGGGCAGCCCCACTCTGCCACAGCGCTCCCGGGCAGAAATACAAAGAAAACTTTGCTCTTGTCTCTGCACAACCTGACGGAACCCAGAGAGTTCCTCCAGAGTCGGGCTGGGCTTGGCCGAGAGGAGAAGCTGTCCCCAAACCCTGCCATCGGGGGTTCAGCCTCTTACGAGCCGGGGGGTCTGTCGGGGACAATAACCGAGGGACTTTTCTGTAAATCAGAGCTTGGACTCGCTGTCTGGTGCTCACTCCCCGAGCGTATGAGGTGGTAAAAGCAGCACAGCAGAGAAGGAAAGGTATTTCCCTGAAGAGCAGAAGGCAAACAAGATCTTTGTTGCTGGGATTAGGAAAAACAGCAGTCTAGCTAGATTTAACTTGTTTATTTGACCATTTGACTTCTGCAAAGCCCCTAATAACAAAGTCTGGTGTCTCCAGGCTACTGGAAAGTGTCTAGCCAAGAGGGACTGAAGCTTCTCGTTATTCTCTCCCTCTCCAGTGGCTGCTCTGAAATGATCCAGCAGCATCTGCCCGGGTCCCGTGGCCAGCACCCTCGTTCCCCAGGAGACTTTCTCCAGGAGAAGTCCCTCTGCCATGTGGACAGGCCAATCTCTGCTGTTCCAGGCTGGGCTTTGGGGTAGGAGACTCTTCATCTGAGCCAGCAGCAGAAGCAGAAAAGGCTCCCGTTCACACGTAGCCCCATGAGAACAGCCCAATGCCCTGGGGTGGGTACAGGGCTTCCCAACGGTGACCTCCCCCCCAGTGGAGACCACCATGTGCAGGCTGTCCCTCACTGGGGAGAACAGGAATTCGAGTTAAAAGCTCTGCTCTGCTGCGCAGGAGGGCAGGGGGGAGATGCTGGGGAGGTACAAGGGGAGGTGCAGAGTTGGCTTGGCTGGGCCAGAAAGTCTCTGCAGGGCTCTGGGCTTTGGCAGGTGCCCTGGGCTGACCCACAGATCCATCTCCCGAGGGATCCTGGGGGCGAAGGGCAGGCACAATTATGGGAGATGCCACTGTTGTCACTCCTAGGAGGATTTTGAAGTGCTAAAAGCATTTTCAAGGGCAATCTGTCAAAGGCTGGAGGGTCCAACAGCTTCAGCATCACTTACCAAGCGCCCTTTCTCTGAAGGTGCTCTTCCTGGGGAGAGGGGGACATGTCCCTCTGTCTTTCCAGCCCCCAGCTGGGTTTCCCATCCTACCCCCTGCAGCCCACCCTTCTTTTCTGTGTTTGAAGAGGCTGGATTCTGCTCATCTCCCCAGTTACAATTCCGCTCGCAGGGGGATGGATCCCCCCCCCCAGTGTCCTTCCAAAGCCTGACCCCCACTCACCCGCAGTCTCCAGATCGGTCTCATTTAGAAAGATCTTCATCTGTGCAAGGATTTTCCCTGACTCCTGGCTTTTCTCATAAAAAACCCCTCTGCCACAACCCCATCTCTTGCTGCTCGTGACAACTCCAAGCCTGCCCTTAGATCTGTCTAACAAAGGCAGATGGAAAATGTATTTCATGTCGAGCCTTGGTGTGCCTAATGTATTCCCTTCTATTAGCTGTTGCTCCGGGTCCTGATCTCTGATTCCTCATCTTTTCAGGCTTCCTTTTGATGTTCGTTATAAGGCAGCAGAGACTAATAGAGAGGATGTCGGGCATCCGACTACAAAAGCACGGGGAAGAGGGATTAAAAGGGACACGGTGACAGGAGGAAGACAAAGCATTTAGGAAGCATCAGCTCTCTGCAGGCGAAGCTGCAGCGATGCTCAGGATGTTTTTCCCTGTGCTGCTATCGTCCGACCTCCCCTTCCGAGCCCAGGCCTGTGTTCCTGGAGCTGCCCTGGCCTCTAGACAAGCCAGACGTTTGGAGTCTGATTTGGGCAGGGAGAAGCAGTTCAGGTCAGAGGAGCCAGAGCCCTCCTGGGTCTGGAGAGGAGCTGAAACCCCAGCAGGTCTGTTTATTGGGCTGGCTCGCGGCAAACGGTGTTTTAGCCACGAAATCCATCAGCCGGGTGTTTGCTGAGGTTTCTGGGGTGCTCCTTGGTGAAGAGAAGGAGTTGGCAGCTGCTGGGAGCAGGAGGTTTCTCATTTTCCCGGCTGCATTTCTGATGCTCCTCTTCTGGAGAAGCCACTCAGCCAACCTGTCCTGGGGGACTGCGGTGCTACACAGCTGCCACCCAGTGTAACAGGCACTGTGATCTTAGCCTGGTTCAGAACATCCTGGAACAGATAATGGGGAGGGGAGGGAAAAAAAAGAAAGGAAAGCTGAAAGTCCTCCTCTCTGCAAAGAGCCATGATGCCGTGCCGGCGCTGAACCCTGCCGAGCCGGAGGTGGGAGATGGGGCACCGGGAGAAGCCGAGGACAAGGAACAATGTCAGACGCCTCCGGTGTGAATTAAGGGGCTGAATCACACAGGAGCTGCAGGAAAACAAGTTGTGCAGGAGCCAGGTCTTCCTTCTGGAGGGCGTTTGCTGTAATGCCCCCCTCCCCGGCTGGTAATGAAGAGGGGAAGAGGGCAGTGTCGGGTCCTGTGCCTCCAGGGGACGATGGTCAACCAGCAATTTTCCTGCGTGCTGTGGGGCAGGGGTGCATGTTATAGGACTGAGAATTTGGGTGATACCAGGAGCCAGGTCTCCTTTTAGCCTGCACCACAACCCCCCCCTGCTTACCCCCAAACCCATGGCCACAGAAACTCCTCTTCCCCTCTCTCTTCCCACGCCTCTCCGCCGCAGAGGCTGGGAATCGTCGCCTGCTAGCAGCGAAGGGAAAGCAAGAAATAATTCCCCACCTGTCTCTTTTGTTCTTCTTTCTTTTCTTTCACGGGACCGAGGAGACACGGGGAAGCTTGAAAATGAATGTCAACCAGACACAAAACTCTGCCGGGCAATTTCCGCAGGTGGCATTAGCTGATGGAGGCTGGGTCGGCGCTAGGCGGGTGGAGGATTCCGCAATAATTTGCTTGGAAAAAGAGAGGAGAGCAGCAAAAATCGGAACGAGATGCAGACCTGTGTCTGGTGTGAGGGCAGGGAGACTTTTCTGCGGCCACAGAGCTCCCTGGGGTCTCTCCCAGGCCACTCTCAGAGGTGATCTTCCTATTTCCCAACCAGATGCTGGGGGAGAGAAAAAGCAGCGATTCCCCGCGGGCAGAGGGGTCCTGCCCAGGGCTGGCACTGGGGCTGGCAAAGCAAGGATGGGGCAACAGGGAAGAGGTGACCAAACTGGTGCCAGTTGCCTTTGGCATTTCCCTGGTGGCTAAAAGCTTTGGCAGAAGGTGAGGAGCTGGAATATTCCCCTTCCCCACCTCCCACCAGTCCTGCCATCCTGCTGCCACCTCCCCGCCAGGACCCCAGCCCGATTTCTCTTTGAATTTCCCCCTGTCCCTTCGCTCTGCGAGTTTGGTGGCTCCTGGCCCTGCCTGTCACTTCAGGTGCTTCTCCCCCTTCCTCTTCCCTTCCTGCCGTCCCTCAGCGCTGGCTGCCAGCACCACACCGCCCCATGGAGAAAAAAAAGTGGGGGGAGGATGGCAGAGCACAGCGATAAATTAATTGCGTTTGCTCAGGTACAAGATGAATTGTCCAAATCGTTTTGCAAACAATGGTGTGTAGAGGCACACAGAGAGCAGTTCCCTGGAACCCAGTTAATAATTCCAGTTGTTAATAATGCGTGGCACGCAGCTGATGCTGTTCCCAGCGCCCACAGCCGGGCTTTGTGGATCCCACTTTTTTTGCAGGCGGGTTGGGAAGGAGAGGGAATCGATTCTGAATAGCACTTCGTGAGACACTTGGGGTTTAAGAATATTATGGCAGTGTTTTAAAGCGCTTCACCGGTTTCCAAAGCAATCCCACCCCAGCTGGCCTGTCTAAAAATGTGCTTATTTGTTGGTGCAGGTTGGCACGGTACCTGTGATGTCCCCGGCTGTCACGGCCCTCTGAGCATCGGCACTCACCGGCAGGCTCTCACACCCAAATTAATTGTGCAAAGTGCACGGTATTTTGAAAAACAGTTCCTAAATACCCAGTCTTGAGCAAGAAATGAAAGCGATTGTGAAAGCACACGGGTTGCTGTTTGCAGCAGCTAGACTTCAGAAAGTTTTTGCAAGCTACAGGCTGCCTGGAAAGCAAGCTTGAAATATTCCATAATATTCCTTTCATTCAATTACCATGATTAAGATTGATTTTTTTCAATATAACGATACTAATTTTAGCGGCTCAGGCTGGCTGAAGTCCCTCTGCCCCGGCCACGCAGCCCGGCGTGAAGAGATGATGGGGGCTGACGGAGGGATGCGCTTCCAAGAGCGTTCCTGTTGCTCTGCTCATCATCCTCCCTGGCGAGCGTGGAGCGGCGGAACCAGCAGCGCGGGGACAGGGAGGGGAGAGGATGGTGTGGGTAATTGCTGGCCTGTAATTATCTGCCATTGTGCATTCTGTTAGCTCTTCCTGCTTCTCATTAGCATAGAGCGGGGAAAGTATTTAATTGCCACGGGGCCCTGTCTCTGGCTCTGCCTGGGAGCGCAGCAAACCAGCCAGTTGTTGGGGGACGAGGGAGGGGTGGGCTTTGGTGGGGCTGTGGGTGCAGCTGAGGAAGATGAGGAGGAGGCAGAGCACAAGTGGGGTGCAGCTGAGGAAGATGAGGAGGAGGCAGAGCACAAGTGGGGTGAAGATGAGGAGGAGGCAGAACACAAGTGGGGTGCAGCTGAGGAAGATGAGGAGGCAGAACACAAGTGGCAGGGTGCTGCATGCTGCCCGGGAGCCGGCTCTCCTCTCCTCTCCTCTCCTCTCCTCTCCTCTCCTCTCATCACTTGGTGGAGGCAGAGCCCCAGCTCCCAGCCCAGGTCCCAAAGCATTTCGCAGCCCCAGGCTGGTGTCCCCAAGCACCCCCTGGGGCTCTCAGGCTGTGCGGGAGGGGGCTGGTGGCTGCTGGAAAGCTGGGGTGGAGGTGGGGACACACGTTGCTGTCCCTTGTCACCCTGTCCCGTGCTCGGTCATCGCACGCCGGCAGGAGGATGCAGCCCCGGGTGGCACAACCAGAGCGCCCAGGGGGGTGGGAGGGGAACAAAGCCCCCTCCTCCCGCGGGGCAGGATGCGCCGGGAGCAGCGGGGTTGAAGAAAGCACCAAGATAAAGTTGCATCCCGCAGGAAAGAGGGTCTGGAACGGGCGAAGGCAGCTGGGCACGGACTGATGTTAACGAGGTGTGAGTGACACAGCGCCAGGGCTGATGCACCCGCAGCCACCACAAGCGAAGGCAAAGCTACCCAGATGTGACCTGAGATCTGGTTCCCATCACAGGGAGAGGGGCTGGAGCTGCCCCTTCCTCAGCCCCTGCTCCTTTTGCTTGGGCTGGAAGCTCAGCTCCGGCCCAGTTTGGCCAGGCTCAGACCAGTGGAAGCCCTGGTTGCCCGTGCGGGCGAGTGTGGCTTCGTGCCTGCTGAGCTGGCTTCCCTGGTACCCGGGGACCTCAGAGAGGGCTCTGGCAGCACTTTTCCCCACGGTTTGTGCCACGAAGGGAGGAGCTGGGTCTCAAGCCACCGCTCTCTGCTCCCGGCCACCCTCTTCCCTGCAGGCAAAGGGGATTTTCCACGCCCCTCGTGGACCCGTGCCCCGCAGCCGGTGTGGCCGGTGAGGGTGGCACTGTTGGGGCTGGTGCTGCCGGGGTGAATCCTGGCAGGGCTCCGCAGCCCCCTGCTCGGCGGTGCCGGTTCCCACAGCTGCCCCCTGGAACGGGGGAGTTCTGAGGGGGCAGCAGCCCCCCAGCCCCCCACAGGCAGAGCCCAGCCGCCGGTGCCGCTTTCAAAGGGGCAGCTTTTTTTAAAAAAAAACACCCCCCTGGGAGATGGCAAGGCGAGCCCTGCCCTCCTGATGCCCGCGGGGGTCGAGCATCTGGTTTGCCTTGGTCTGTCCCCTCTGGGAGAAGTGTCATGGAGGGGGGGATCCTGTGGCGGACCCCTCTCTGGGATGCTCCTGGGGGGCATGGTGTGGTGTTGGGTCTCTGCTGGACAGGGTGATGGGAAGGTGGGGTCCCCACGTTTCTGCAGGCTGGGGTGGAGATGGTGGGAGCTCTGAGCTTTACCCCACACCCCTCTGCGGGTGACAAGGTGGAGGGGTGGCCCACAGCCTCATTCTCCAGATGGGAACACACAGACCCTGCCCCTTGCTAATTCCTCGCATTTTGGAGCCTCAAGTCTACTCACTTCTGTGACAAAACGAGACGAAGTGACACATTTCCATGGCTATCGAGGATCTAAACGTCTCCTCCCCGGAGACCCCAAGCAGGAGGGAAGGATGGCGAGCACCTGACTGAGGTCCCAGCCCTGCGATGGAGTTGTCATGGCATCTGTCCCCCCCCCCCGGACCACGCCGACGGTGCCAGGGCGATCTCACCGCCGCAGGATCCCCAGGGGTGGGTGCTCAGAGGAGAGGAGCATCTTTGCATCTGGAACGGAGCAGGAGCAGCCACACAAAAGCTGGACGGGGAGGACGCAGCTGCGGGAGGAGAAAGGTAAAATCCTCCGGTGCCACTTTGCAGCCGGCAGCTCCCCGTGGCACACGTGCTGCGCAGCTCCAGGCAGATAACAGACAATGCCCAGATTATGGGAATGCATTTAGCATTGTGCGCCAAATTGTGTGAACGCCGGGTTAAAGAACAGCTATTCCAACAACAAAAAAAAAGGAAAAAAAAAAAGAAAAAAAAAAAAAAGAAGACCAGAGAAAAAGAAATCAGCCTTTGGTTTCTGAGTCATCACTTTGCTTCGCACTCGGGCTTTGGTCCACTGTGTGTCCGGAATAATTATTAAGCAAGTTCTGATGGAAGAATTTTATTTACCCAGCCTCAAAAAGGGAAGAAAAGAATCCTTAATAGTTGATTAGATCAAAAAAGCATAATTTGTTTTTCAATAAGTGCTTTAGATGTAAGATCAATAGCTTGAGGTTGACTGATAGGAGCTGTTTGCAAAGACCTTAGATCTAATTGTACTCAGGCAATCATACGGACTTTTTCTTTGGCTAATACTGGACACCATCCCTCTTGTGCAGATGGGGGAGGTACCAGAAAATAGCAATACTTTGCACTGGAGAGTTGCTCAGCAACTGCCCTATATTATTTTTGAGTTGTCCCTGAGTACAGCCTCCTTTCTCTTTGATCTTTGCGTAATTTTTGTTGCTGCTACTTCTCAAAAAAGGCAACATTTTAAAAGAATTGCATCTCCATTTGCCACAATCTCTTTTTTTTTTTTTCTTCCTTTTTTTCCCCCCACCAAGCACAGCTGAAGCCCGACGACATCAGGGAGAGCAGTGCATTTCTTTGCAGAGGGGAGGAAATGAAAAGTCCCTCTGCTCTGCCAAAGTCTTCCACGGGGTACGGGGGAACCTGGGCTCCTACAGAGATTGCCCAGCTGTGTCTGAACATGGGCCATACCTGATATTCAGGGGCAGAACAATGGTGCTGGGCTCTTGACACCGAGCAGCCCCACAGCTGGGTTTTGGGCAGAGGAGCTGGTCCTGTTTTGGCAGCATCTGATTAAGAAATGGCAAAGGGATGATTTGTCTGGAGAAAAGAGCACCAGGGCTGGGATTTCTCATCCCACTGGAATCCCAGATGGAGCTTGGCACGGAAGGGATTGCTCTCTGGTCCTGGCTTGGAAGGAGCATCACATCTTGCCAGCCAGTTATTATCAGCCCTGCTGAAAAATGCCTTTATGGGAGGGAAACTATGACCCACCCCTGAGCTGCTCATCCCAAACCAGCACTTCTTCCATGCTCTGGATAACACAGACCCCTCCTGGGGCCCAGCAGAAAGGAGCTGCTGGTTATTGTGGTGTATCTGATCTTCTTCTCTCATTTAATTTCTCTTACTGCCACGTAATAAGAGGTTTGCATCGTGTTTCGGGCTCCCCTGGGTACCACCCGCAGAAGAGCAAGAAAACACCAAGTCCCTGCAATATGAAAAATAAAAAAACAACATATCAAAAAAAGATAGAGAAGAAAATAACCCATGAATTTAAATGGCACTTGTGAATATGAGTCAGGATTATCTGGGCTGAAATCTCTAGACAGCAGCGTTGTACAACTCCTGCCAGCTACACGGGCTGAAAGTGGAGTGATTCGGGGAGGGTTAGCACAGCCCCTGCTCGAGGAGGACACACAGCTCCTGAGCCAGAGGATGTCATCGAGGGAAACAACCAATTTAAGCATTTCTCTGTGGTCTCAGAGTAACCCCATGAGGCAATCAATTACCCGGGCAGAGCCAGGCACGGGGGGGTTCCTTCTTCCACTCCTGCCCTCCAGAAAGTAGCCGGTTTGTTTTGCTGGTGTTTAACCAGGCACCACCCAAAAGTTTGAAAAACAAACCCCTGAAACTTTCCAACGCAAATTAACACCCGAGGCAGCAGAAGGAGGCAAATCTCTACATCTAGTAAAAATTTCAGCTTGAAAGGTCTAAAAATAGACTTTTCTTGCCTTGGGAACTCTAGCCTTGCCTTGTAACTCGTGGTGCTGCAGATCATTGCATTCATAATTTAAATGTTGGATGGGTATAAAATTACTTGCGTGGGAGTTATTCAATTTCTGGTAAGTACATTTACATTAAATAACGGCTGCACATACAAAAGGTAGGAAAAAGCCCTTCCACTTGTGTTTGCCTGGAGCGGTGAGAACATGTGCAGCCCCACAAGGCTGCTGTTGTGAGCAGATAATCTTTCTTTCCTACTGAAAACCTGATAAAGTTCACCAGGGCTGAAAGGGCACTTGTGTCTCCTCGCTGACACTTGGCATGGGGCTGCTCTGGCCTGATCCCTCTCCGGGCTGGAAAAACACGCCGTGCTGATCTGAGCGCGGCCAGAGATGGCTGGTTGTCTCATTTCCAACCACTGCATTTTGTCACCTTGGTGCCTGAGAAGGTGGAGAGCCCAATTTCACAATGGCCCTCCCCCAGGAGTGTATCTATTCCTGTCTACAACCAGCTTGGGCTTGCTGGGCATCATCAGGTGGACCGCTGCTGCGTCAATAAATCACTTGTTGCCTTTGAAGTCCATCCTTTTCACAGCCTAAAATCCTCCCCCTCCCTGCTTCTGGAGTGGGTGCTCTGTATTTATGGCATCAGAGAGTTGGGGTTGTTCAGCCTGAAGAAGAGAAGGCTCCAGGGAGACCTCATTGTCGCCTTTTGATACTTAAAGGAGGCTTATAAGAAAGATGGGGACAGACTTTTTCATAGGGTCTGTAGCAATATGACAAGGGGTAATGGGTTTAAGCTAAAAGTAGGTTGATTCAGACTAGATATCAGGAAGAAATTTTTTATGCAGAGGGTGGTAAAACCCTGGCCTAGGTTGCCCAGAGAGGTGGGAGATGGAAACATCCAAGGTCAGGTTGGATGGGGCTCTGAGGAACCTGGTCTAGTTGAAGATATCCCTGCTCATGGCAGGAAGTTGGGCCACATGGTCTTTAAAGTTCCCTTCCCACCCAAACCATTCTATGCTTCTATGTTTTTATGATTAACTTGAGGAAATTGGAGGCTCATTAGTCATTGTTCTTTCCTCACCCCACTCCTTCTTGCCCCAGTCTTCGTTCCCTCTGCCCCCATGCTCCCAGAGAAGGGCTGTGTCTGGTCTGTGCAAAGCCACCACTGAAAAACAAGTGGTTGCCTCTGGAGAGCCATCGAGGGAGGATGGTTGAGCTGGACCCAGCTCAATCTCCACCATCGGTGGACCCAGCTCTGCACCCGAGGGGCTGCAGCAGCCCTGGCACCGCAGCAGCCTGCGAGAAGTCCTGGCTGTCCCCACCAGCACAGCGGTGTCACGGGGACACTCGCTCGCCAGACAGCCCTGGGGGTTTCAATGATTTTCTTTTGCCATGCTGTTTTAATTCAGAGAGTGCAAGCCGCCTAATGAATCACATCTTGGTCAATTAGAAGTTTCCTGTGAGTCCTGCCTTCTCGGACATTATTCACACCAGTGTAAATGCCACGCTCGGAGCCAAACCTGAGCTCCATCCCGGGGAGAAAGCCTCCCTACGTGGAAACGAGGAGAAAGTACCTGCAAAATCTGCTTCCCAGTGACAGGGCTTGAAAAATGCCGGTGTGCTGTGCATCCAGGGTGGCGGAGCGCAGGTAAAGCGGCTTCTCCTCCTCCCTTTCCCAGCCAGGTCCTCACCCCCGGCCATGAGGAATGGATCGGGATGGGGAAGGGGCACTGGGAGTGATGCAGAGCGGGTCCTCGCTGCTGGAAACCCTGTGCAGGCAGCCAGCTGGCAGGGTGGATGGATGGATGGATGGATGGATGGATGGATGGATGGATGGATGGATGGAGATGCCAGTGATCATGCTCAGCGCCTGGGAAATGCCACCGACCCAGGCAGACAGACACCCGGGGAGGGGAATTCTCTCCTCACAAGGCTGAGGAGTTGGATTTCCCCCCGCGGTGAACAGCTTTCCCCCAGCACAGCTCCCCAGGAGCAAGGCTGTGCTCTGGGGCCAAGAGCATCATTTCTGCTGCGCGGAAGTGGGGAGAAGGAGGGAGTTTATCCCCCTTTCACCATCAGGGTGAGGGAGCTGCCGCTTGCCAGCTGCAATTTCCACCTGCCTTCATCATTAGAGACTTCTAATTTGGCACTTGGCTTAGTTAAGGTAACAAACCCTGGTTTTCCGTGGTGCCCAGACTGAGTCCACCTTACTTTTCTGTTACCAAATATACACACAGTAATCAAAATGATTCACGGTACTTTAATAGACAGAGCAATACAGCCCCTTCCTCCACAACAGGGTCCTTTCTTCCCTCCTGACAGCCATTCTTCCACCAAATCACTTGTTTTCTCCCATTTTCTGAAGGAGCTCCCTTGGACAGAAATAACGCTGGACGTGTAAGACATCATTGTGAATATCAATGAAGGTTTTTTTTTTCCTTGTCCTTCTGCTCCCAGTTCCTCCTCTGGGCAAAAAGCAAATAGAATCAGCTGTAGCTGACACAGAAGCTGATGAGGGAGGCACATTAGTTGGTGGGTCTGTCGGGGATTGCTTCTATAGCAGACTTCAGATCCAGAGCCAAACTTCCCTGCTCCATCTGGGACAGGATCTGGGACAGAATCTGATTATTTTTTTTTTTATTGTTCATGCTCAAACATCCTCCCTATTTTGTTACTTTTTTTTTTTTTGGTGGTATTTCCTGATGAGACCCTTCTCATATTTATCTTTAATCTGAAAATTAGTATAATTTGTTTCCAGAAAGTTTAGCTGGTAATTTTCAAGCACGGCTGATACTGAGGCAACATTAAATTAACCTGGATCTTACTTTGATGGATGCGTGTGAATTTGTAGTTGCTAATTAGCTTGTTCTAGTGGTTGCCTAGGGACCAGTGAACAGGACTTTGTTACATTCAGTACAGGAGACTGTCCCAGCAAGTAATGTGTGCATATAAATATTTGCTGGATCAAAGGTGCTAATTTTACAAAGCCAAAGAAAATTACACGCTGAATTGATTTGGAGCAGTCTCTAGTGTATCAGTAAAATCTGCAATACTAGTGTTTGGGTTTTTTTTCTTGCAGGTGTTACTGGCAACCACGAGTGGTAGGGTTAAAATCCAGGGATTTTTTATGAAATTGCAGCGCTGAAGTGCCCTGAGCCCCTTCCTGGGGTCAGCAGATGCCTGAGCTCGGTGCCGCGCCGTGAGGAGGTGGCACGGGGGGGGGGATGAGGGCAGTTGTCTTCCTGCTGCCACCTCTGCCAGCCCCGGCACCTCTGCCCTGTGCTGGGGGGCACCGTGCAGACGGGGCACCAGGAACTCGTGAAAACCACACGTGCCCAGCACAGGAACCACCCCTCTGCTCCCCCATGGAGCCAGCAAAGGGCAGAGGGAAGGTGCTGACCTGGGGGAACACCGCGCTACGGCATTAATAAGCGTCTAATTCACTAAATAACTTAATGAAATTAATTTACCCAACAACAGCAACGCCTCCCTGCTGCCTGGGCAGGGGAAATGAAATCTGCTTGAGCTTCTGAGTTGGCAGGGGGAGGTATCCAAAGGAAAATATCCCTTGTGCCATGGGCTGCAAGGAGCATCATCCCATCGCCTGCCCCGTGCAGACCCATCCCGCCGGCCCCTCGTGATGGGTGAGATCCTGGGACAGGGGGAAGTTACCAAGGAAGCACCCAGACACGTTAAATTTTATTCACAGTCATCAATAAGTATAATTAGCTTCTGCTGACTTCAATTTCCAGAAAGAAGCATCACATGAGCCATTAATATCTCTGACGGAAGTACTGCCATCCAGAGGTAGGAATCTGGCCCAAAGACTGCCAGGGTAACTCCCCGGGCTGCTGTACACGTGGCTAAAACCAGACATTGTAATTAATTCTAAATAAGATGCTCCTGTGGACATGTTTGACAAATAAACCTCTATTAGGCTGTAAAGCATCATTGATTGTTGGCAGATGAACTGGTGGCAGCACAATGGTGCTTGGGCACTGGGGAACAGAGCATCTTCAGATCCACCCCTGAGACAGAGACAGCCCAAGCTCGTGGGTGCACAGTGGGAGTGGGTTCCTCAAATCGGACACCACGGGGGCTCTGGTATCCCCCCAGGGTGCCTCCCAAGCCCCGTACAAGTTGGGGGAGATGGCAGTCGTGAGTCAAAGCTGATCCATCATCTTGCCTGCTCTGGAGATGCAAGAAAACCATGGACTTTCCTCCCAGGGAAGGTGAGAAGGGGTATGGAAGGGACCCAGTTTTGTCCTACTGGTTTTGTCCCGAGCACAGCCTCCTGCTCACCTCTACTCGGCTCCAGGAGCAGGAGTTTCCAGTGCCAAAAGTCATATCTGGAATTAGAAGGATTCAGGATTCAGCAGAGAGTAACACCCAGCCTTTGTGAGGAAGCCTGGTTTTTAAGAAACTTTCTGGCTTACGGTGGAAAGCCCCTCGTCCGCTCAGCGTTCGGCTTTTCAGCTCTCACAACTGACACCACGGAGATTCTAAAAACTTTATTTTCCATTTAAGAGAAGCGGCTCAGCCCCTGAGCTGCCCTCGGCTGAACGGGCGCAGGTCCCAGGGGAATTATCGCTGGAGCGGAGGGCACAGGCTGCTGTGTCTTTTCCTTTCCACCCCGTTACAAAGAACATGCTTATTCAGCCTTTTAACAGACTGGCTATTGCTGCTCGTTCAGCTTTTGCCGTGTTCCTCATTATTCATGGATTCCTTTCTCTCTTGAATTGCTTTTCTTCAAGATTCTGGTTAAAATTCATGTGGTTTCAGCGTTACCATGTTTTTCACTAAAGCCTTATCAGTGTTACAAAAGTCTGCTTTTTTAATGTCTTTTTTTATATTAAATAAATTTATGTGACAGTAGTTCTTTCACAGTATCTTCCCTTTTTCAGCGCCAACAACTCAAAACACACTATGACCATCAACAGAATTCATGTCTATCTTGCGAGGTGGGACAGGAGAAAATCTTTATTATTGGGATTGTGGAAGATGTGGGTGTTTCCCCGTTCGCTGTCTGGCTGACCTGCATCTGGCCACAGCGTCCTCCCGCTTGGGAGGAGGGACACTCTGCCACCGCAAGCTCTTCAAGGCAGAAAGTTTCTTTCTATTCCCTGTTTTCACAGCCTCTGGCACGGCGTGGCAGGGGTGGGCCAGCTTACAACAATCACAGTTAGTATTTAGCAGGAAAGCTGCGGAGAGTGGGATGAGAAAATCCACCTGGGCAGAGCGCGGTGGCCCGGGCTGGTCCTGCCCTGGGCTGGTGGGTTTCTGCCCCGCTGGCTGGCACCTCCGGACGGGGATAACCAGGGGCTCTGGCCCTCCTCATCCTCGGAGGAGGCTGGCTCCTTTCCACCTCCCCCTCTCCCTGGGGCTGAGGGAAAACCCAAACCTGCCCCCTCCGCGGGCTGCGCCACCTTCTTCTCTCTTGAACCTGCTCATTTCTCCTTCTCCGCTGATTTTGCAATCAGTGACGGGACGTTTAATCAATTGTTTTCATACCTCGGAGCTTATCTGCCCAGAGATATTTTGGGATTGCTCCTGGGCTTTTAATTCACACCCTCCCTTAATCCAAATTAGCTTTCAAGTGTGGGCAAGCCCCGTACCCCTCGGAGGAGAAGCTGTTGGTGAAGGCGAGAGTTTCCGAGCGCATTTGGCACATAAGGACATCCCTGTGTCTTGGAGACTCCCTCCGGCAGCACTCGGAGTGTCAGCAATGCTGGCCCGGGGCTGTGAATGAGCAGGGCACCCAGTGGGAACCAGTACAGGGCACCCAGTGGGGACCAGCACAGAGCACCCAATGGGGACCAGCACAGAGCACCCAATGAGGACCAGTACAGGGCACCCAATGGGGACCAGTACGGGGCACCCAGTGGGGACCAGCAGAAGGTTGGGCAGCAGATGCTGGAGCACTCACTGAGTGAAGCCATTTGGTTTGGAAGGTCCCTGGCAAAGAGTCATTGCCTGAGCAGAGCTTCCCGTGGCAGAGGTGGGCGCTCACCCACACGTGTTGGGGCTGAAGGGGCTGCCTCTGGCCACCGGCTCATCTGGAGGAGGAGAGCAGAGGCTTTCCTCTCTGCTTGCACACAGCTGGTGAAAGACGATGGGTGTTTTTGCTGTAATGTGCCACTTTTCCCTGCGTTATCGCTGGATCACAGGCTCAACGCGTTTTGTTTTCCCAGTTTGCCCTCCCTCATTCTGTCGCAATTCGGGTTTTGTAAACGTGCCGCGGTGACAGGGTTTGCTTGGATCAGTTCTCTGAGCGGATTGCAGGAGGGGAACAGTTATTACAGGTGGAGCTGATGGTTACACCTATGCCTGAGACAGTTGCTCAATATTTTCCACTGTAAAACCCCGTTTTAATTAATGTTGCAAAACTTTTGCCAGCCAGGCAAAATTTTCCATGCCATCTCCTTTAAAAGGTAACTGCTCTCTCCCCTCGTCGCCAGCACGGGAGGGAGACAAATACGGAGCTAGACCCTTCTCCCTGTCCAGTTTTGGGGGTTTGTGATTTTAAATTACTAGAGAGCAGTCCCTGGATATTTAACAAAGGAAGAAATTCTCAAATCGCCTCATTTTTGCTTAACATGGGCATTTAACTGAAATACCCACAAAATGCTTGGGAGAAGGGTTTTTGTGATGTGCCTTCAACGGAGACCTGAAAAATCTACACAAATTCAGTCTTCTTGGGTCATCAAATCAGTGGATTTCTCTTTCCACGATCCTTTTGGAGAACTCTTCCAGGTCAGCTCATGACAAAGGCCCGTTCAGTCAGAAAAGAATTTAAATTCACCCTTACTTTCTGTCGTGAGTCTTTGCTTAAAAGCTGCAATAGGAAGATTATCCCTGCTGGTCGGTGTCCCGTCTGCCGCCCGATGTGGCCGGGAGCCATCAGCTCCTCGAGGGGCGAGTAACCCAGGGGCCAGGTGAGGTGACCAGGTGACCATCCGTGGTGCCACGTCCACGGGCAGACCCTGGTGTGCAGCAGGAGCCCTCGTGTGGACCCCAAGCCCAGGTTGCCCCCCGGGACTGGTCCAGCCCTGCCTGTCCCCCTCCTCTCCCAGCCCGGCGCTGGGGGCCGAGCTCTGCTGTAGCGATGGACTCCCCCATTACCCGCCTCTGCCGAGCACGTTCTGTGCCACAGAATCCATATGCTAATTCCTATATTTGCTTTGCGTTGGGAAGCGCATCAACGGTAGGAGAAGAGAATTTTGAGGATAAATATTTTTGTGACTCATCTCCCTCCTTCCCTCTCCACCCTCGGGGCTCCAGCTCGTTGTTCCCGAGTGGTTTTTGTTCGTTCTTGCGCTGGAGCCTCCTGAGGTCCCGTTCCTGGCTCAGGCAGCTCTCCCCAGTTATCTCACAGGGTCGTTTGCTCTCGGTGATACCGGCCGCGCTTCCCCGCACAGCCCGAGTGTCAAAGGCGCCCGGCGCAGCGGGGGATGCCGGTGCCGCCTTCATCTGCATATCCCCGCCTCCCCACCGCGCCATTGGCCAGCAGTCTCCCCAGAGGTGGTGCGGCCGGCGGCTGTGAGGCTCGGCGCCTGATTAGCATTCTCCCCGCCCCCCGGCGGCTCTACGGGGAAGCTGGTTGGCCTCTTTGGCGACGGCGGGGCGCAGCTCTCCTCTGCGATTGGCGGAGCCGCGCGTCAGTCGGCCGCCGCGAGGGCCGCACTTCCGCCTGGGTGTCAGCGGTGCCGGGACGGGCGCGGGGGGAGGGGGGTCTTGCGGTGGGGCCGTCGCGGGAGCGCGGTGCCAGGTAACGCCGCCGGGCCTGCCCGGGCTCTGCCCGCCCCGCCGCTCCCCTCGGGGCTGGCTCGGCTCCCCTCGCCTGAGGGAAGGGCCGGAGCGCCTCCTCCGGGCCCGGCCCGGCGCGGGGGTCCGCTCCCGGGTGGGCCGCTAACGGCTCCCCTCAGCGCTGCGGGCCGTCCTGTCAGCCCGGCCGGGGGCGGGCGGCGGCGAACGGGCCGCGGGGAGCGCCCCCAGCCCAGCGCCGCGCTCCTTACCCCGGCAGAGGCGGGACCCGTGCCCCGCCGGGGCGGCAGGCCGGTGCGGAGGGGTCGGTGGCGCGTCGGGCTGAGGGGCTGTTCCCCTCCCGAGGCTCAGCGGGGGCGGAGGGGCCCGGGCGGCGGGAGCGCTCCCTCCGCCGTGGGGTTCCTCCGCGGGGACAGGGGAGGCGGCGGGGGCTGAAGGGCGTTGCTGCGCAGAGCGCGGGTTGCAGGGCAGTGGAGCTCCGTCAGTCCCAGCGGAGGGTTTTTTTTTTTCTAATTTTTTTTATTTTTATTTTTTTCCCCTGGCTGCTTTTGGAGCTGGCGAGTTTAGCAAAAGAGTCTGCGATACCCTGTTCCCAAGATGAATGTGTTGAGCTCATCTTCAGGGCGGTACAGGAGCCTCAAGGGGCCTTTTAGGCCACAGCTGGAGCTCAGCGAGCAGTCAGGAGTTATGGGAGGGTGTTGGTTGTGTTGTTTTTTTTTTTTTTTCTTTTTCTTCTTCTTCAGTTACCTACTCCATGTTTCTCTTCCAGACCTCCTGAAAGGGAGACAAGCACGATAGGAAAAATAGCAGGAAAAAAGGCTTTTTTTTAATTAACATGCCACCAGAACTTCTGCATGGTAACAAAGGTATAAATTCTGTTGCCATTTATTTAATTTGGATGTTGGTCATGTTTGTGCTAGCGGTGTTTTTGGAGTCAGGGCTGGGTTTGGAAGCGGTTGGTTACTCTGCAGCACTTCCAGGCCAGAATTTCAGATAGGGGTTTGAACTCGCCTTCTGTTTTTTAAGCCTGCTATGGCCTTGTGTTTCCCCTCAGAAGTATGTGCTAAAGCATATTCAGTGCAAGGAGATAGCAATTGCTTGAATTTACTGGGAATGTTCTCAGTTAAGATACGTACCCTTCATTTAAGCTTTAAAAAAGGGAGCAGGAGAAGCAGGTCTGCAGTGTAGATCAGTGTTTCTGTACCACTCCTCTCATGGGCTTTCCTTTTTTCAAGCTTATGCCTGCGAGAAAATAAAACTCTTTAATTCAACTTAACCTTCTGAAGTTCAGTAACTCCACGTTCACGTTGACATCTGGGGGCAACCACATATGTATCATCTTACAGACTTTATACCAGTATGCTCTGGGACTTCTGAAACCTCAGGGCAGTTTCTGGAAGCAGTGACTTGGGTGGCTTCCAACCATAAAGCCCTGTGCTGTGGGATGGAAGTAGGAGAACTGGCTAAACTAGCATGGAAGCAAGAAATTCCCAGCAGTTATTTTCCCCTAAGTAACCCCCTGGGTTTTCACTTACTGTAAGCATAGATTTTCTTAAAATAGTTGTTAAGTCACACAAATGTTTGACCACGTGACAGAAAGTTGAGGGCAATCTAGGATAAATTCAGGAGTGATTCTTAAGGTTGTTTTCTTGAATCAAGAGCACCTCACAATGAACCTGTAACTTCAGGGAGTGCTCGAAAGGAAACACTGAGACATCTGCTGTCCAGGAACAAATATGCTGTGTTTTCTCCAAAACTATTTCTTTAGCCATGCCAATATAATCTTAGAAGATAAAAGTTCAAGATAGAAAATTATGATTAGACAACGAATGCTATGCCTGCAAGTAGTTGAAGACTAGATAGGTTAAAAGTTTCAGTTGCTGCAAAACAAAAACAGAAAAAACCCACAAAACTGAAAAACAGTGCGGTGCACATAGTTACTTGTTTGCTGATGTTATGCAAACGTGCTTGATTTGGTAACTGATCGTGGAGTGTAATTTTCACTATTGGATGGTTTCTTTAAATCAGTTTTAAAGCTGTTGCTGCTTTCTATGGTACGTCCTTGCTTAATCTGACAGGTTTCAGGATTGAAACTGGTGTTTCTTTTGGTCTTTCTTCTTGTGAATTCCGCTGTGTGAACTCCACATGTGCTGACCTAGAAGTAAGGTGCAAAGCCTAGCTTTCTGTTATTTTAGGGTTGGCTGGAAAACATACCAGTTGGGGTTTATCGCTTTAAGGCTATATTTTTAAATCACTGTTTGTAGTGCCAGTCAGATGATTTTTTTTGTTGTTGTTGTTTGAAAGTGAGATTCACATACAAGTCCGCTGAATTTTTAAGCAGATAGTTCATTAGTTGTGGTATTTGAAATAACTTGTCCTTGAAGAGTGCAATGTTACATTGAGCTACTTGATAACTAGAACTTCCCTTTACAAGTTGGCATTTTTTTCTAGCCCTTCACTATCAGTTTTGTCGCCTGAGTCATGAAGATATCTGATAAGAATTGTCCATATTTGACACTAATAGAATGTTTTAAAATGCTTAGTGTTTAGTCTGCTCTCCCTGAAATACCTAAATAGGTTTGGTTCTCTTACATTTTTTTTGAAAGAAATCCACAAAATCAGGCATGCATAGAATATGTGTTAAATATGGAGTGCTCTACATCTTGGATGCTTTTGCTGAGTTGGAATATGTAACTGATCACAGACCTCCTCCCTTGCTGAGTACATTGGAAAGTGAGAGCAGGGGAAAGAAGGTCACCCTGTGTCTGTCACTTCGGAAGATGCAGGACTTTGAGATTTTTCCTGTTGCAATAAAAATATAGGTTGTGTGTTATATCAATTCTTTCATGTTTTTTATTATTTCATGGGATAGACAACCATAGAACTAGAAATTAAGGAATACGTTGTCTCGATCCTTGAATTCTTAATAATCACTTTGCAGAGGAACCTATAAAGATGTAATTATTTACTTTATATTCTTAAAGGCTCATTTATTTACTTTATATTCTTAAAGGCTCATAATAGCCAGTTGCATGAGAGCAGTAAACAATTAGAATGTGTCAAATGTGGCTTATCATTACTTTCAATTATACTCTTCAAAACTTCGTTGTCGATTCAGTGCACAAAGATAATGTCTTAATTTTCAGGATCAATAAGTTACAAGAATAGACTAAACTTACTTACACTTGATATTTTTTTTAAATATAGTTACAATTGAAACTTCATTTACCAGTCTAGACAGATCCTTTAGATATTCCAGTATATTTTATTATGCACATAATTTAATGAGACAGTTTTTTAGTAAATGACAGCAGCCCTCCATTCAGAGAACGCAGAAGGCTGGTCAGCCTTGTCTTCCTGTGATTGTGGGAGAGTGCACAAAAGGTGAATTGTGCTGCAGAAATACATCTGGACCTTTTCATCCTGGCCCTTTGGGTTTTCGGTCCCAAACTTAAACTGTGTATTGCTCTGTTGGACTCGTAACGCCTGAGCTTGGCATTAGACTGAACCTATGGCATCCCTCTTGGAGTTCAGTTCCTTTGCTGTGCTCTCCAGAGATGTGGATGAGATGGGGGTTGTGGCTCCTGGGCTGCTGTGAACCTTTGGGCTGTTACAAAGAAGTTTGCAGGCTTACGATGTTGGTCAAGAGCTGTTTTCATGGATGGATAACTTTGCCATATTTTTACTCTCCTGAGTCAGTTTTTTAAGGCTCCCAGAAGAATCTGTTCATATATCTCATTGGGTTTTGGTTCTAGTGGTAGTTCCAAAGCAATGATGGATTGGAAGGTGGGAGGGAGGCATTTGAATTCTCAGGTGTCTCTGGTTCTCATCACTCCCTTTAGACCTATCCAGCTCCGGCCACCAGGGTGGCAGAGGCCGATGTAGGCTGTTCCCTACAACATGTCAGTGCAATCAAGTGAGAATGAGAATCCTTTAAATAATGCTCTATTATAAAACTGGTCCGTGGTAAGGCTCTGGAGAAGTCAGCTCACCACCACGTTTGTTAACGGGCCATTTAGCAGCGTCCTTGTTTACTGGACAAAATAAGAACTTTGTTAGAACAAAACTTCTCCCCCTGCATGTGTTCTTTTGAGGTTTTGCACAACATCAATGAAACTGTTGAAAGGATATTTAATAGTAAAACAAAAATGCTATGTATGTTTAGAGATGCACATAACTGTATTTACATGGCCTTATTTTGTCTTAAACGTAGTTCTAGGTGTTGTGCAACTGTTTTGTTATCCAGGTGGGTTAATGTTACCAAGCAGATAGCCAGGTGGATTCTTTATTAAACCTGAACTTTATTTAGAGATATTTGGCCTGTCTTGGGAAATCAAGGTTTGTTTTGTTTTGCTTTAATTTCTCGACCTGAGAAAACAGAGGAGCACCCTTATACTGGAATCCATTAAGTAGCTATTATAAATGTAGCTGTAAAGGAAATTCAGTCATAACAGAAATTCTGACTTTCTAAAGCTTTTGCAAATTTGTGATATCATCTTAAAACTCTTCAGCAAATATTCTGCTGGCTGTGTGCGTGAGCTCCTGCTGCAGGATTTCAGAATTTCAGAGTGTGAGGAGTTGCTGGTAGGCACAAAAATACAGTTTTGTATCCCGTAGGGCTTTGCAGCAGGTTACTCAGCTGCTGTCCTGCGTTATTTGCACTCTGATTGCTCTCATAATTGTTTAAGAGTCTCCATGAAAATTATTTGCAAGATACCTTTTACAGAATAAATGTAAAACTGTACCTACCCAGAGAGAATGGGTCCACAGAGACAGAGCTTAAAAAGTGCCTTTTAGTGGGAAGATCAATAAACTAAACCTGTAACTATTTTTACTGTTCTAGAGGTTTTCTGCTTTGATAGTATATGCTGTAATTGTCTTCACATTTTTAAGCTTCAGTGATCAGTTTGTAGAGGTGGTTACATTGTGATGAGATATACTCAAGCATATTTAATTTTATCTTCAAAGTACTTTTTGGCTGAAAGAGAAGTATTCATAAATGATTAATTATATATTAATTGACACTTGTATTCAAAGGTACTGTGCTTGGACTTACTGATTGCTTCCCGCCTTGTGTCTCTTACAAATAAGGTAAAACAAATCCTTCAGGGAACTAGTAAGAAGCAATTAATTTTACAAGACAGTATTGAATTACTATATTTTTTTAACAGTGTGGCTAGAAATGAGCTGGAGTATCAGCCATGGTCAAGCCTAGAATTATGCATTACGGGTAGGGAAGGCGTGTAAACCAGTATTTTGTGATCTTTTATAATTATGGACAATGACATAGTTTCCAAGGGAAGGCTACAAAGTGCAAATGAAGCTGTACCAGGTGCTCTCAGATGGAAAAGTGTCTCAAATTTTGATGCAGGGTTAAAAGAAGAACCTTTATGGAATTCTGTGGGAATTTCAGTGGATTGTTTTACATCAGAAAATGTTAATCTGCTGAAATCAAGTTTCCTTGGTCTTTGTTTGTTTGTCAGGTTTGGTAGAAGTTCTGCAGGCCAGTATCCTCAGCCATGGAACAGAATTTTTAGCTGAAGTGAGGCTGGGGATGGCGCTGGTTCCTGGAGGTGTTTGGTCGCTGCACTGCTGGGGTGTTCTCTGCCCAGCTTCATTGGTACAATTTTTACATTCAATAAATAGTGCTTCTGGTAGCAGCACTGTAGCTTTGTGCTGGGGACAGCACTCAGTGCCCAGGACAATTATTGTGCTTTGTTCCCATGCAGAAACAGATTTTGTAGCCTGAACTGGGTTGCAAACCAGACGTCTGACTAATTCTTGTGAAGTACCACCAAAAGTCTGTACTCCCGAGAGAACAAAACCTGATTCTCTCTGCCATAAATCTGTTTGGCTCCTGTTCAGTTACATTTTCAGATGTTGAGTTTGCTGCCACCATTGTTTCCAGTGCTTTAAAAATAAGTTCAGATGAGCTATCAGCTTCAGATGCCTCCCTCCTCACTCACCATCTCTGCGCTTTGTTTAACAGGCTCCAGAAGGAATTTGCCTTTCTCTTACGGTGGGTGCGGAGGGAGTTTCATCTTGCCAAGACAGCGCGGTGGAAGATGCTATTGCATTCAGACTTTGGAGTAGGAAACAAATCTAACTTGGTAAATAAAATCCTCTTCTGGATTCTGCCATCTGGGTAGCTGTTCTGTGGTTGAAGAGATTTTAAGTGCATAATAATTACAGTAGGTATCTAAATTGCCAATTAAATTGACTTCTTGGCTAATTTTTATAGATGTTTTAGATCCAGTGCCGTTGGTAACCTCATTTCATGAGTCAATTAAGATTCATCCTTGCTGAAGCTTTCATTCAGAGATGAAACACTGCAGTTTGATGCTTTCAGGAGATGTGTATGAAGCAAAAACACATGAATATTTATCTTCTAGTTCAAGCTATTTATTTCTGTCCCTTGAAGTACTACAGCTATGTTTTATTTCAGCTGGCAACTCAGAAGACGCTGGGGCTGGTTCTTATTTTCCAGTCATGTTGTAGGACTGTTGGCTTTTTTTGTTCTTTTTTTTTTAAAAAAAGCCTTATTATTTTTAATGTCAGCATGAAGGGTGTGTGTATTTGATCTTCTGCTGGCACTTTTGGCATCTGCTTCTGGACAGAAGGTTCATCCCAAACCCAGGATATCAGACTAGTGAAAACGTTGCTCTTTATTAACAGGATTAGGTGGATTAACTGGGGCATGGAATGAGTTTTCCTTTGTATCAAGCTAATTTTAAGATTTGTCCATACTATTTCTGTTAAATTGAGCTTGTGCCCTTTTGACCCATTAAAGAAAAGGAAAAACCTGAAAATTGAGTGTCTTTTCAGAGTTCATGGGATTTTCCCCTTCTCTCCCCCCTCCTGGTGCAGTGTTTTTCTTGTATGAGATTTGACAGAAAGGTTTTTTTTTTTTTTTTTGGTGAGGAAAGCCTCACTTTCTTTTTTTTTTGTTTGTTTTTGGTTTGTTTTTTTTGCTTGTGGTTTTCTCATTGCTTGTAAGTATTCCACTTTCAAGTTAATAAATAAACTTAATTTGTTTTAAAATTTGCTGTGGAAGCACACATCCAGCAAAAGCTGATGAATGTGCTAGTTCAGGAATTCTTTGGTGACACTCTAATTCCAGTGTATTGAGCTCCTAATACCCTGCCTGCTGGTGCTGGCCAACCTCTGTGGGTATTTTCTTGCTTACTGTTTCCTTTCTTGGTTTTACTTCAAAGCTCCTTGATCTCACAAGTAGATTCAGTGTCTGTACAATAAACATGGCCTGCTGTTTTGTTTATATCTCATAGATCTACAACATGTGCTTTATGACCAAAAAAAAACCCCAGGATTTGGAAAGGTAGGAGGATGGTGTCAACAAAGCAGTGGCTTTCCACAATTTGTGTGTGATGTGAAGTTTCAAGGTCAGGTCTGGAGGAGTGAGAGCTGGAGCTGCTCTCACCCAGGCAGGCTTCAGATCTGCTCCGGCTGAACCGCATTCCAGGCAAATTAGCTGTAAACGCTTACCTTTGCAGAGAAATGTAAATGTTTCTTTAAGGAGGAGCAGCTTTTGGTTAACCAGCCGGGTCTCTGTTGAGGATTTACGTAGAACAAGTTAGTATGGAACAACTAGTTACGTTGAATTAACTAAGTCATAGTAATTGCATGTTGAAACTCTTACAAGTTGTTTTGAACAGGTACTAGTGTTTGTTTTTTTAAACTGATGTGTAAGTTCTGAGGACCCGGGATCTTAGGGGGACAAACTTAGGTGTGGGGTTTTGTTTTCTTTCCTTTTTCTCTGTTGAGGAATGAAATTTGAGAAGGAGAAAACATACATGAGGACAGGCTTGAGGGATTACTGACCTCTCCAGATAGATGGCATAGGAAATGTCAACTTTTAGTACCTGGTAGAGTACTAATTTACATTGGAGTACAAATGATGTTCTGGAGTGATGCTACAGGTCATCTCCACAGCCTCGTCTGGTGTGGGGAGTCCAGGAGCAGCCTCCCACTGCTCAGTTGGCAGCAGGTCACCCCATCTTCGGTTTTGGAGAGAAGCTGTGAAGGTGGAACCTCTCTTTCCAAGGAGTCTCTGCATCTCTCCTCATACAGATGCTCACACACATCACAGAATGCGTTGAGCAAATTAGATCCTTCATAAAGTGATTTGCAAAACCTTGCATTTTTATTGTCCTGGTTTTAAAAATAAATTCAAGTGGGAGGAAATGGTTTAAAAGAGGTGGGAACTGTGCAAAGTCTGGGCCTGCTCTTACTGATACTGTATGTCTGGAAAAGAGTTCCCTGTACCTTCTGCTGGGGACTGTGAGCTTGTATGGGACCCTGCGATGTGCAGAGCCCAGCTTCTGAAACCCAAGCCAGTTCCTGGGAGCCAGATCATCTGGTATGAGTTACTGTCGAGTTACAGGTTCAGTGCTTGACACAACACTTTGACGTTTCTCATAACCAGCTGACTGACAGGTACGGGACAACTCCTTGCTTTGTCCTGGGACCGTAGCTGTAACCCTAGCGTAGGTGGGATGAATAGTTATAGTCTCTGCATCGAGGCTGTAAAGATCCCTGAGAAGCGTGTTTTCTCCTGAGAATGAGCCTCTCGGGGTCCGTCAGTACATGTCGTGACCGTTGGTGTGCCATGAGTGTTGAGGAACAGTCCTGTCTGTCTGTTCTGTGTCTGTGACAGATGGAAAGCAGTGTCAGTCCCAGTCATTCCCTCCTCTCTGTAGAACCCATTTCAAGTTGTGCTATGGACATGGGGCAGATTTTTTTGTATGTTTCTGCAGTATTTATTGCAACTGCATACTTTCTTCTGTCCTTTGGCCTTGCAAAACATCCTTGTGTCTTTTAAGACTGTCCATGGTCATCAGTCATACAGGAATGGGTGAACCTTCTCTGATAAATTGTGATAATTTAAAAGAAGTGTAATGAGTAACCTGTTTTTGACGAATTGTGCGGCACTGGTGAGACCCTTTGATAACAGAAGTACAAACCAGACTTTGTGTCCAAGTGACTGGCAGTAAGTTATATTTCTGTCCGTGACCTATTCAGGTTTTGGGGTTATTTGTGTTGGACCGACACGACATTCTTATTTCAGCATTTCTAAATTGCGTTGTTGGATAGCATAATATCTTGTTTAACCTGTTTGTGGATGGCTTTACAACATCACTAAGGTGCAAAGCTTATTTCAGAGGAACCAAAATCTTAGTCCTTTGATGAGAAGACACCAGAAGCTCCTACAAGTTTTTTGACTTCTCATGCTCTGTGTAGCTTAACTCTTGCTAGTCTGGTTTTGTGTACTATTGGCATTGGCATGCAAATAAGCAAAAAGACTAGAAAAACTAGGTTCTGCCCAAGTAACTTGTTCAAGACTTGCTTCAATAAATTATATTAAACTGCGATGTTTTCTGTTAATTGCTTTGGCACTCACTTTAAATGTAATTTCAAAGAGTAAAATTGTACTGTGAATATTTTGGACAACCTAGTATGGAGAATTTGTCAGACCAAAATTTCAGGTAATAGAGCCTGCAGTACAGAAATACCAATCAATTCTGAAATTCTTCTGTTGTGATGGGTATTATACTTTTTTTTTTTTATGCTTTTATCTGTTGTCCTTTAGCTTGAGCTTCAAAAATAGCATCTCTCCTGCAGGGAAGTCAATCTATTACAAAAATAAAAATGTGGCAGTTTTTATTCATGCACGCAAGTCCCATAGTAAATCCAATTAGTATTATACAAATCCGTAGCCTTAAAATATGAGGAAATAGAAGAGCTTTGACGCTTATCTTGTAAACCACAAAATATGGGCTGCGTGTGGTCAGGAGTGTGTTGTCATCTCTAAATTATGAATTTCCAGTTTTCTTAATATGCCTCTACTTGCAGCTTTTTCCTATTACTTATAAAATGCTTTATATACAGTCTTTCTTTGGTCATAAATGTGGCAATGCAGCTGGGTCCAATTCTTGGACCAAAGCACCTTTCTGGTTGCCTGTGCCTTGAATACCCTTGCCCCAGCCCAGTGGCACTGACTGGTAAGGATCATTTTATCCTGTGACACAGCAAACCCTTATTGCTGAAATAGTGTTTTTTACAACCAAGAGTGAGTGAAGTCCTGTATGGAAAACTGGGTGTTACATTCCTGGTGATCGCTGTGTATCTAAGAAAATACCTAAATATGCTTTGGATTTCTAATGCACTGTAGGACTAAAAGATGTGAATGTGATCTGATGCTTATGCTTTAAGAAAGGTTTTCCAGGATGGCAGTTGGTCCTAAGCTCCTAAGCAAGATTGATAAAATCTGTTAACTGCAGTTGTTAGTGTGTAGATGAGTTCTTCTGGATACGTGATGGACATGGAGAAGGAAATACAGATTACAAATGCTGAATGTGAAGCAAACAGGATGTTTTTGTCTTCTGGCATTTCAACCTAGTCGGAAGTAACTTCTTGCTTTTGCTTTTAGTAAGAGAAAAGGACTTAATCTGAGCTTTTTGGTTCGTGAAAGCTAAGTGTTGTTAATATTGTGTGTTCAGCTACGTGCAAATTCACGCTAATCTCTGATAAATAAAAGAACCGATATGAGCATTAAGTTATTCCTAGTATAACTGCAAAATATGTTACTTTATCCCTTTAAAAGTGCTCCTAGCACCTTAGGAGAGTTGGCGACTATTATTTAAAGTGACTTCCATTAGTATTTTGTTCTTTAGGTAATAGTTACAAACCTTGGGTGTGATTTACAGGGATATGACTGCACTTTCATTTTCAAATAACACTGAGCTGAAGATGTGGCGTATCCAAAGGAGAGCACAGCATAATTCTTGCTTTTGGTTAACTCAAGTCTTTGATTGTAGTTATTTCATGTGTACTTGGTGCGTGTTTTTATGGGATAAGCGTCATTGTCTTTGCAGTGGAACGGCTTGCTGTGCGATGGAGTTCCACTTCACCAGGCCCTTTGTAACGTGATTATTACTGTGCAGGAGGGGGTGAGGAGAAACTGGCATTCATCTCTATGACCTTGTTTACTCTACGGCTCTTCATGATAAAACAACTGACAGTTTTTTAAGTCGTTCTTTTTATTCCTTGGTGCCTTCTATACTAGACTGCAGCACACGGAGTTGCCGTTGGGAAGCATCTCTGCTGCATAAGGTGGCTGTTCGGGGAGGGACCCTGAGGAAGCGTGTTCTTTGTATTCAAACTGGCTTTTCAACTGGCTTTTTTTTTTCCTTTTTATGTATTGCAGGTAGATAAAAGGCTGTTTCAGAACAGCAGCCCACCATATGAGCTCTGTGCAACAATAGGATAGTCCTGCTGCAAGAGCTTAAATAAAAAATAGACACTGAGCATAAAAAGGGAAGATGAAGAAAACATGGGGAAAATGAGGGAATTGTAGCACCAATTGTGAGAGGGCTGTATCTTATGCATATACAAACTTCCTTCTGGAAATACTGGCTGCTGATTTCTAGAAGGATGCAATACTTGCAAACAATTGAAACTGAGAATGTCTTGCATTTTCAAGGATACAGTAACTTGGAGGGTTAAGGATGTAACCTCTTTTTTGGCATACTAGCGGAGTCATTCCAGCGTGGTGGTAAAGGCTGCTGGGGTGAACAGTTGTCCTGAGAGTTCCTGTTTTCTCATGCAATAGTTTTCTTTGGATCCCCTCTTTCTGCCCCTGTTTAAAGATTTACATAGTTGTATCCTCAAGGACAGATTTTTCACAAAGATATGGCATATTTGGAGACCTTGGAAGAGATACTTCCAGATCTGTTGCTGGTAGGGCTGGAAAGTTTGAGGAAACTGTAAGACAGACGGCAGCTTTGGTATGAACAAGCATTTTTTATTACTTATTTTTCATATCTGACTTGTTAAAGTTTTGAGCTGTTGCATCCTTGCCTAGGAGAATACAGCACTTTGAGAAAAGTAAGTCGTCATTGATGAGCAAAAAGGTTGAAGAAGGTTTAAAAGTCTGTGACTGGAGAACAGCATGGGGGAAAAAGGGAAGGAAACTCTTGTCCAGCTGAGAGCAGTTGCATCAGCGCTGCAGCAACTCTCAAGAGAAGCAGCTGCATAAAGTTTTTGGCCTTGTGGTGATGAGGTTTGTAAATGAGAAATTGCTGCAGATTGTGTGGAAGCTCAGATACTCACCATGATGCAGAGATTGATGTAGAATCCTAGAGTGGCAAGCAAAATAGGGAGTTCCTAAGGGAAAAGTGACAAACTGAGATACCTGACCTCAACAGTCGTGACACTTCAAGGCAAACTCTATGTTCATTAACTTAAATGAGTTCCAAAGCAGGCTATCTTAGCTCTTCCTTCTGAATGGCAAATTGGAAGGATTTTATGTGTGTGAGGCATTTGAATAGTTTTTGTTCTGGGCATTGAGGCAAAAAGACTTGAAATACAGGAGGAATCAGCAGTTTGATTTCTTGCAGAGAGGAAGAGAGAAGGAATTGGCTTCAAACACAGCAAGCTCTTCTGCTCGGAGTGGAGTGTGCTTCTGGCTTTGTTTCTCTTAATTGGAATGGAATTGTGCATGTTATAATTACTCTGGAAAAACTACTGTCACAAAAGCAGTGCGATCTTCAAGGATCGTAAAAAATTGAGAGTGACAGATTGAGGTTGTTTTGGAGGAGGTATCGATAGCATTGCTATGCTGGCATTCCTTGCTGGGTGCTTGACTCCTTGTTGGTACCTGATGAACATTTGTAAGAGTGCAAACTAAGTTTTCTCATTATTCTCCTTTGACTAAAAATTGGGTGAAGTAAAAATGTTTATGTTCGCTATTGCCAACCATCTGGAAAAACTCTAATTTAGTCTCTCCATAAAGTAGAGCTGAAATGCTTCATAAATCTCTAAGTTATTTGCAGTGTGCTTGGCTTTCCCGAGAACTAGTTTGTTGGGTTTTTTTACACACTCCCTCTAGAGGGAAAAATCTCCAGTTGTCTCTTCAAGGGTTCATAGCAGCAGCCTGTCAAAACTTCCCTAATGCTCGCTAGATCCTCACTGCATGATGTACAATGAGGCCCAGTGTTTTTATGCAACAGTGAGATTTTTGAGATATAAGATTCTTTTTCTTGTTCCCAGTTTTTTTGCCTGAGGACCCAATAAGGCTTATCCTCTTGCTGAAGAGGAGAATTTTTGTTTTGCCAGCTGTCTTTTTCTTCCTTCAGTTCTCTGCTCTCTGGTTGTATTTGCCTGAAATGTAGCTTGCAGTAAATAAGGTGTATTTCACAGTAATGCATTTGATGTGTTTATGTAGAGAGCAGCCTGGCGTAGTATATCAGCTGTTCCCGGGGTAGGTAGTATTCATCATCTGAATGACTTTGGTATCAAGGAAGGCTGTTTACTTATGGATTCCTGCATTCATCTTTTACTATGGGAAGAAGTAGGAAAATTAGTATTTGTCAGGTGTGCATGTTTGCGCACAGAAGAAACGCGGAATTTGCTAATTCTGTTTCCTTCTCTTGCCAAATAGATCATCTAAAGCAGCTGGGTATTTGCAAAAGAAGACTTTGACAGCACACAGCTACTTAATCTCTAAATCAAGTTCAACGATGTGTTAGAGGAAGCTGGATTGGCCGTGCAGAGATTTCACACTGAAGGATGAATAGTGAAGAAGAGTTTTATGATGCCGTTACGGGTGAGTGATGGGCACAGTGCCAAAAAAAAGCTATAAACCGCATTGTGTGTGTGGTGGGGCGCTAATAATATATAGCTGTTAAGAAATAAAAAGGAAAAGGCTGTTGGTAAAACTTGTAGTGTTGTCTTCTGAAAAGGAGAAAGGAAGAATTACCATTCAGGTTCAGACTTGGAAACAAGTTTTGTTATTAAAGTTTAATGCTGGCTATCATTTTATCACTGTAACAGTCCTTTCGTGGCAAAGTCTTCCTTTCATTTCCAATGAAATGCTGGTAATTTAATCGCACCTTGAAAAGTAAATGCTTTTAACATCCTTTGCAAGGTGAAATATCTTCCGTGGATTATTTTTATTGTTACTTTATTTATTTTAAATGGATAACTTATCCTGAAGAATTGAAGTAAAAAATTTTTTCTAGTCAGAAACAAATTACTGTAAAAGTATGCTTTCAAGATAGGGAGCCAAAAGTCTTTGCAATCCAGTGTTGTTTCTAGAAAAGCAAACATGAATCACTTCACAGTCGAGCAGTGTATCAAATAGTACTTTTCTTTGAACTAATAAGGATGAATGGTTATTTACAAGAGCCTTACATGGTTTTAGTGGTGAAATAAAATGCTTTCCAAGATCTTAAACAAATTTAAAGTCTCCTACTTAAATGTCTCCTCAGCAATCCTTTAGTAGAGGTGACATGAGAAATGCTGGCAAGTGCTTTATGTAGAATCACGGGAATAAAAAGGGAACGGGGAAGAATGGAAGCAGGAGGAATGGCAGTAGCGTGGTAAATGAAAGTGGGTAACATAAACTTGGACATGTTGGTTGGAAATTCATATGAGGAGTAAACAGAAGGGGCTGGATGAAGCAACATGACTGACAGGGGGCTGTATAAGACTTGTCACAATTATGTCATGGAGAAGAGAAGGAAATTTGCATTGCATTCATGCCAGCTAGGAGTGATAGAGGCTAGTACTCCAGATTCATCTGTAAAATCAAATCCTGCTATAAAAATCTTGAAATCACAATGGATTGTTCCTGTATGTCCTCAGTAATCTTTCACTTCCAAGAGCTCAGGACCACAGCTGTAAGTGAACTAGATTTTTTTTTTTTTCTGCTGAAAATGCCCCTGAGCTTGAGGTCTGTCTCAGCTTTGATATTGATGCATTCCTTCGTTTCTTGTTGCAGAAATTTGAGTCATCTGCGTTTGAACACTCTGGTTTTGTCCTCTTTCCTCTTCTTTTTTCCTCTTTACTCACCTTCAGAAGGTTGTTTCTCCCTGCAAGTGTTCAAGGTGGCAATAACTTCTGAGTGACTGTGCATGAGATGTTCTTACACCTTGCAGTCTTGGCTGGCTCTGCTCACAAGTGGGACGTGGTGCATCAGTTCCGTGAGCACTCCTTGTCCTGTCCTGATAATACTCTTCTGGAGGGAGGAATGTGATATCAGGAGAGATGTTTCTAAGCAAAAGGAGGTCTGGTGTCTTTTATAGGCTCTCATCACAGCCCTCTTCTGATGGAGGGTGTTTGGTTTGCAGCTCCCATTCCAGGAGATTGAACTTTTCCCCCTGTGGAAAGTTACTCTTCAGAATTCTGCAGCAGTCCCAGCAGCAGCCCAAGTGCTGTGCTGCCTCCTTTGAGATACTGTGAGGTCACTCCTTGAGGAAGCCCCAGCTTTTCTGTAGTTGTTAATTAATGACACCCTCTTCTAGAGCATGAATCTATCCTAAGAGACCCCTGGTTTTTGTTGTGGTGGGTTTCATCTCTTTGGCTGAGAAGTTTCCTGCTTCTGACACTGTCCCCATCCCAAAGACATGCTCATGTGCTGGAATCACGTGCTGTGGGATTGGGAATCACCTTCTTGGTGCATGGTTTCACCCTGACTGGGTGGTGATTATGCCTGTAAATGTGCAGGAAGGACCATGCTATAGAGGTGATGAGTCGAGGTGGTGACTGGTGAAGGGTTGCCATGGAGAGAAGTTTCTTTGCATTCAGAGGTTATTAGCATTGCTCATTAGTCAGATACTTGACATCCTCACTTCATGAATGAGTACTGTCCTTGGGAACCTCATGGAAATGTTACCTGCAGCCTTGGTTAATTCGTGACAGCTCAGCATCTGCTTTTCTCAAATGCAGGAGGTGTTCTCTGAGACTGGATCAGGTAAAGTGGTCCATCCTTTGAAGAATTTCAGAGTCTGAAATTTTCTGTGAGACAGGGAGCATTCGGCTTTGATCACTTGCCTTTAGCCCGTGTCACTTTAGGTTGTTAATCTCATTGCAGACTTGTTAAGGACTGTGTGCCGTCAGGTTCTGCTCCTCAGAACTGTCCCCTTCAGTAATTCTGTCACACACCTATTTGCCAACATGTTTTGTGAGAGGATTGTCCCAGAGCAAGAGAATGCTTGGCTACTTACAGGGAAATTTAGTTTTGACAAACATAAATAGTTTTGTTTGGCTTCTTAAAATACTAACCTGCAGTTCCCTGGAAATCTGTTGTGTGTCCAGGAGTTTAATCCTGGTCTGTTTGTGAGGATATTGTCTGGCTGTTTCCTATTGCTTGGCTTTGTTCACTGTAAACTATTGCTTCCACTTGGGGAGGAGGAAGTGAGGTATCTGCTGCCAAATTTATATATTTTCATAATATCTGGATCAAACTGAATCGGTGGATTCTTCCATAATGTTTAAGAATTGCAGATGTGAAAAGCCTCCTGTGGGAGCTGCGCTGTACGGCTGCATGTCGGGAAGATGGATTTGCTTTGGAAAGTGGAGAATGGTCATTTCTGTCGAAGAAAAAAAAAAATTACCTCTCACCTCACTTGGTACCTGCACTTCGAGGGTATTCATCCCTCTTCCTTATGCCCCTTTTAGATCTGAAGGTTCTTGGTACTCTACTGTTTTGTTTCCATTTCTGTCTTGAGTGACAAGGCTTAATTGGTATTTAAGGCAGCTGCTGAGTGCAGGAGAGGGGTGGTGTCGTGTCTTTGTGTGTGACTCAGGGCAGAGGGTGCCTCTCCCCCGTGGGTGGATGTACCGCAGGCCGAGGGGACCGGTGTCGTTGCAGGATGTGGAAGAGGAAGGCTAAGAAAACTAGAGTTACTGGCAAGTCACTTTTCTTTAAGTTCTTGAAATAGATTAATGTTGGTGCCCAACTTAAGTATTTGACTTCTTAAAGGTTTTACTTTTTCAAAGCTTTTGTTTACTGTTAACACTCATAAGTTGGGACTTTTGATTAAGCTAATTTTTGACATTTTATTTCTATCCCCCTTCTAAATCCTCATTTTAAACCTCACTCCTAGTGTCGCGTAAGTATAAAACTTATCTACTGAGTTTTGCAAGTTCGAGGCTTTAATGGCAGCAGGAGAAAGGCTCTCTTTGTAGCTTAGAAAAACGACAACAAATCGTTTCAGTAAACTGCTTTTATTGCAGATAAGTACTTGCTCTGTAAGAACATTCTCTGGATAGTTCTTCACAGAACTATAATACTTATAACTTAATTGAGAACAGCTTTTCAAACTTGTAAGAGACAAGCCAGCTGATGCTTAGGGTTGAAAGTGTAGTTGAAAGTCTAGTAATTATCTGTCTGTGCACCCTAGTTTGTTGGGGTTTTGGTTTTTTAAAGCAATTAGGTGGAGACTCACTCCAGTAAAGCAGACTCTACACTTGTGATATATCTTGTTTTTCTGGAGCAGGGATTTAATTTTTGTTGTTTGTGTCCAAGACAGTTGTTGAATTGGCATTTATTTACTTACCAATGACATATTGTTGTCCATAAATAATATATATACACCTGAATTTAAATGCCCATTATGCTGTACAGGAACAGGGCAAAACAATTCTGAATCATGGAGAAACAGAGAGACTCGTGTGGATAAAAGCAATGAACATTTGATAGGATGTGCAAGGTGTCAGGTACAACGTAAAGACTGTAATTCCAGTAGCATTTTTGATAGCTATTGCCCTATCAACCAGTTGACTATTACTCTTATGAAACTTTACTTTTACATTTAGGTATGTTTTTTCTCATTGAAGTGCTCATTAAATGTGATGCCTTGAGTTGTGTGTGCTTGATCAGCTTTCTGGGTGAGAGCCCATGCACCTGAAAGCTCATCTGTTCTTTCCAACTTCATTAGTCAAACTAATAAGTGTTGTTGCATTATGCCCTACGGTACTTGCTTTTTCCATCTCCTTGTACTGGAACAGGATCCAAAAAAAGCTGCTATGTGATTAGAAATGCCCTTTTTAAGTGATAAATATTTTGTTGTGGGTTAACTGAAGACAGGCGCGTGTTTAAGACAGGTGTTTCAGGGTAGTCTTCATTTTAATAACCTGAATATATATATATGACTATCATACTTTCCAACTAAGTGCTCAGACCTGCTGAGGTGTGGTTATTGCTGTGTAATTACACGCTTGTGACATCAAAATGCAGGAGAGGGTTTAATACATGACATCACCCATTACACCCTCTGTTTGCCAAATAAGATCATATTGGTGGTACGTACTTCTGCAGTGTTGGATGTTGTTGTCACGGTCTTGATCCCTGCAAAAAAATGCACTTTTTTTTTTCTGATCATGTGCTTGTATTAATTGCTCTGATAAAGTAAACCCACCCTATTGGAGATGTAAACAGAAATAAAAGTTGAAGTACTAGTTATGATAGATAGTCTCTATTTTTAAAAAGTTAATGACAGAGGATCACAACATTTTACTCTATTTAGAATTGAAATGATCTTTGTCAAAGCTGATTTCTTTACTCCATTAGGGTCTTTACGTGCTTTGCTATATTTCAGAATCTTTCTGTGTCAACAGCTGGACTTCAGGAAAGGCTGTAGCTGGGTATGATGGTAACTGTCAGCACAACAGTGAGTGGTTGCCCAGCTTGTAATAGCTGGAATGAAGGAATAAAAAAAATGATGCTAGTGTATTCCTTCAAATGGTGGCAAGAATTGTGTGCCAGCAAATGTGTGTGCTTTTGAATTCTGACTCTGAAGTTGGAAGCTGGAAACTTAAGTCTTGTGGGTCTTGATGAAGAATTGACCCTTGTGGCACTCAGAAAGGACTTATTGATTACAGAAGCTCTTGGTCTGGTAGATTCCTGTTGGTTTTAACTTTCTTTTTTTTTTAATGGTTAAAGCCGTTGAAAGCATGTTATTATTGGGGGTGCTGGCACTTAGTTACAGGGGTGTTTCTAGTAGCTGTCTTCCCAAATGGATGGAACTGGGCCATGGGAAGTGGAGCCACTGACGGTAGGTCACGCGTTGGGTCACCCCTAGAGCTGAGGGAATGACTCATCTCGGTGTCCACAGGTTCTTGCTGTCACCGGTGGGGAAGTGTTCCATGGTTTGCACACACGGATGGCAAAAAGAATTCAGCTAGCCTACATTTCTGTGGCCTTACTCTGGATGATTGCTGCCAGGTTCTGAAATGGCCATTTTTTCTTTTTTTTTTTTTGCTCCTTGCCTGTTAGCAGCACAAGTAGGGCTAAGTTAAATTTTTTTAAGGTCTTTTGAAGAAAACTACCTAACTGAATAAAATGACCGTAATCATGCTGCAGCTCTGAAGAAGAGACAATACCACTAATGTGATTAAGAGCTACTGAAGAACTTACAAGATTCTAAATTGGTTTTAGATTCAGCAGTGTGAAAAAATATTTGAGAATGCTTGATTCTAATGCAATACTTGGCTCTAAATGCTCCTGGAAATTAGGTCACTTAATAAAGGGTTTTCACTCTGATATTCTTTAAAATAAAATAACCTGGAATAAGCGTACTTATGCTGTGAGAGTTACAAAATGTGAGTGGCGCTCTGTGGCATAATAAGGTTCCTAAGAAAACTATCACCTTATGGTTTTTCTACAGGCTTTGATTCTGACAATTCTTCAGGAGACTTTTCAGAAGCAAATCATAAAGTTGCAGAAATGCTGGATCTAGATCCGCGCCAAAGCAATAGGACTGGAGAGCATAACGGAGAGACAGAGATCCAAGAAAATGGAATGAAGAGGCACAGGTAAACCCGTAGTACTACATAGTAAATGAGAAGCGAGTACATGCTGGCTCTTCATCTTCTGGGCCATTTCTGTTCTCGTTGGAAGAGGCAAATTCTCTGGAGCTGAAAAGACACTTCACTCGTCTGCTTCCTATGTCAGCTCTAGGTTAATGCTTTGCTTCCTTTATAAATAAATTCAATGCCTACAAATGAAAATGTCTTGTTGTTTAAGGAGCTGATAATGACAGCTGTTTTTTCCTAATTACAGGACATCATTACCTGCCCCAATGTTTTCTAGAAGTGATTTTAGTGTGTGGAGCATATTAAAAAAATGCATTGGACTGGTAAGTTGGCTTGGATGAAATATGCTGATGTTACATCTCCTGACTTCAACTCATTAATGCTGCTTTATGGCTCAGTCATGAGCACAACTTTGTAATTAAACAGCCAAATTTGCTTGGATATTGTAGAAGACCTGGGGAATTGGAAATCTCTGTGTGACCTCCGTGTCTGTCTTGTATCCACATGTAAAAGGAGAAACATTCTGACGCAAATAATGTGTTGCTTAAAGCCACTAAAATTTGTTAGAGCAATTCAAATCCTATTCTTTATGTAACTGTTCCTTTTAAAAAATAATTTGTGGTTACTGCAGTAAAATACATTTTATGCAAAAAGGTATGTGAGGATTTCAAAGAAATGCGTGGTACTTCATATCAGTAATGAGCTGCTTGGCACAGTATTGCTTCTATGCTATCTATGGGAATTTTAACCTCTTCTGTTTTATGTAGAGCACAGAATAGAAGGTAACATTTCTCTGGAACTGAATAGGTTAGCTGGACCACTTTTTGAGGTTGTTTTCTCTTTCAGATTGCTAGCAGCGTGCTGCAGTGTTTCTAGCCCTTCAGCTCTAGCACTTAGAGGTCTGCTATAGCCTTCCCAGATGTCTTTTTAAGGAATGGTACAGATAAACTAACCCACAGCTTATTTTCAAAATTCTTGTTGTTGTCAGTTTTGAACTTAGTGTTGTGTTGAAGAAATTAACTTACCCTTTTGTTACGTAGGAGCTGTCTAAGATTACGATGCCTATTGTTTTCAACGAGCCATTGAGTTTCCTTCAGCGAATAACAGAATACATGGAACACATATACCTCATCAACAAGGCTTGTAGCCAGGCAGACCCCTTGGAGAGAATGCAGGTAACTCACCTTCTGCTTCGTTCAGCAGAGTTTCTTCTCGCCCAGAGTCTTTATTTTAAGATAATTTCTCGCTTGAGTGTGTTTCTTTCTCTGAGGCTATCACAAGAACGCCTGGATTTGTCCGGACAAGCTTCTTGTTCCATAGTGGCTGGATCAGGTGTTTGTGACACTTTCACACTTGATGCTGTGCAGAGTTTGAGCCAAAAGTCTAGTGCAGGAGAGCACTGCAACTGATGGTGCCCAAGGCCCTAAACCTTTTCAGGACTGCTTTGCCTGTGACTCTGTGGTTTTATGTGTTGTGAAGATGAGATCTTGCCTTTAAGTCACCCTGAATTGATTAGTTGAGTGGCTCTGTGATTTCTTAAGTTACAGGGTGAAAAATCGTTGCGACAGACAAGTTTTATCACTCTCCTCTTCTCCAAAACTGGTTGAATATATAGTGCTTCCGTTTTGGAAGAATAATGAAATACTGTAATGTGCAACAAATATTATATATTAAGCTCAGAGCTTTAATGTACTGTTCTCATAACAATGTGTTCTTAATTTGATTATAGGCTGTAGCTGCTTTTGCAGTTTCTGCTGTAGCTTCTCAGTGGGAGAGAACTGGCAAACCATTTAACCCACTGTTAGGAGAAACCTATGAATTAACCAGGTAATAATTACTTTAAATTTGGAGCTGGGGCTATTTGCGTTCTTGAGTTGGCAGACTCATACTAGTTTGGTTGTTTATTCAGTGAAATAAATACAAATCTACTAAAATATATTTCTGACTGTAGTGAAAATTCTTTTCCCCAAACTATCTCAATCTTTGAGAAGTTGTTACAAAAGCTAATAACTTTATTTTAGGTTTAGGCCAAGAATTCTTTGAATTATTCAGAGAAAAATTGTTGTGTGTTCTTCCACCAAAGACATTTCCTGACCAGGTAGAGGAGATAGGCTGAAGGATTTCCACCCATAAATGGGTGATACGTATGCGGTGGAGAAAAGAATTTTCAGTCAGACCTTGTGCTGCTGCCCAAAGAGGTTCAGTATTTTCAAGAGTTATTTCAGTAAAATTTTGTCAAAGCCCTTTTCGGATAGAAAGTCATTTGGGTGTTTGAATGTGGGTTGGTTTGGGGTATGAAGAGAAAAGGTATTCAGAGTACAATCTCTTCTGTTTCACGAACTGTGAATGTGTTGTGGGACTAGAAAAGGAAAAGTCTCACCTTTGGTTTAATCTAAAAATCCTTCAAACTTTTTAAAAGTATCGAATAACTCTTTTATAACATTTAAAAACAATTTCCTGTTTAATACTCTTTTTTTTTGTTGTTGCTAGGGAGGATTTAGGATTTAGGTTTATATCGGAGCAAGTCAGCCATCACCCACCTATTAGTGCATTTTATTCTGAAGGCCTCAATAAGGACTTTATTTTTCATGGATCAATTTATCCCAAACTAAAATTTTGGGGGAAGAGCATAGAAGCGGAGCCTCGGGGAACAATTACTTTGGAGCTTCTGAAGTGAGTATGAGAAATAAATACCTTTCTATGTTGATCTCCTGACCATTTATTTAAATGAAAAAATAGGTGGTAATCGTCTTACTGACCCTTCAGAGCTGATTGCTGATGAGGTTGCAAGAATTTATTTACAAGTTAATTTTCACTGCTTCTGGTTTTTTAAGTTATGCCATGCTCCTGTAGTTATAGCAATTTGATTCAGATTTTCCACTGTGAAAATTAGCATTTCTTAAAAATTGAATGCTGCTGAAAGCTAGTTCTGTGAAGGCATGTAAAATTTAAAGAGAGAGATAAAATTCTATTACCGGGTTATTCAAGCTCATCTGGCTTTTAAATAATTGTTGTTGGTTTTGCTTGTTTGTGTGAAAAGAACTGGGTCTTCCCAATAGCTGTTCTGTGTGGTAAGGGAAGAGGAGAAACTTGCCAGGATTGCCATGTCACCTGCTCTACGCTTCCTGTGTGTGAGCACCTTCCCGTTCAAATCAAGACTCTGCCTCTCTGGATTTCTCCCAGACTTGTCTCTAATTGTGTATGTCTCAGAATTTACATGACTCTCTGTAAGTTGGGTTGTCCCCACTTTCCCCAGTAGGACACAAGCACCCACTAAGTAAGAGTTGCAGAAAAAGTATTCTGCAGTTGAACACTTCAAGGTGCTTTTATAAAAGCTTTCCTTGGGCCTAACCGAGGTTGTTTTGAAATATCTGCTTATGAGACTTCTTGACATTTGGTTTCACTAAAAAGGTAGCTTTCCCTGCCATATCAAGCATTGACTTCTTTTGAAAGTATAGTTTATTTGTCAAGCTGCTGGCATCTAATCTTCCAAAGTTTATAAAAATATGAACTGGTCTTGGATATTGAATCATAGAATTGTCCAGATTGGAAGGGACCTTTAAGATCCACCCATCAACCTAGCTCTGATAAAAACCATCACTAACCCATGACTCTAAGCTCTATGTCATCTCGGCTTTTAAATCCCTCCAGGGATGGGACCTCAACCCCTTCCCTGGGCAGCCCATTCCAAGGCTTCAGAACCCTTCCAGTGTAGAAATTTTTCCTAATCTCCAAT
>JAOQGH010000005.1:2100352-2114141 GCA_025769975.1 Gallinago jamesoni
GTTTCTCCTTCCCACAGCCGCCTTAACTCTTTTTCATCCCTTGTTAACAAACATGTTTTTGAACAATGCATGATGTGTGTTTTCTCCCAGAGAAGTCTGGGAGAGGTAATGTGTCTGAGTGGATCCCAAGACTCCTGTCCCCATTCAAGGTGTATTTGTGTGTTTGTCACCTTGGGGGCACATGCCAGACCTGGACTCTCTTGCTCTGGTGTTTGTCTGGAAGGTCATGGTGAACACACACGCTGGGCTGCTCTGGCGTTTGGCAGAAAAACCACATGGCCAAATGGTGAAAAAAAAAATAAAAATCACTCTATTACACTTAATTGAAATTCTTTCCCGCTGTCAGGGCGCAATGTTTCTGACAGATAAAACACCACGACTTCAGTTTTGACTCCGTGTTTGTAGTAGCAACTTTTCTGAAATGCCAGTTTTCATTTTTTGTTGGCTGAGATTTTCATTGTTCAGTGAGATTGTGTACAGCAAAGGCTTTCTCTTCCTCAAACGAACTATATTTCACTTTTTTTGCAGTCTTTTCTGTGTTTTCTGGAGTTGTGTTTCTATTTTGCCAAGTAACCAATTTCTCTTGAAATGTCTGTCAGATGTGGCTAGCAAAGAAAAAGAGAGGCTAGAAGAGAAACAAAGAGCTGCCCGCAAGGAGCGTGCGAAAGATGAAGTGGAGTGGCAGACACGGTAAGGGGGAAGGAGGCTGGGCATTTGTTTAATGTTTGAAATGGGTTTGTTGGAGACAGCCCACGTTTGATTTCCTGCATGACAGCACAATTTGTAGTGTCACTTAAAGCATTTGCTGGGTCAACAATTAAATAATGTAGCTGGAAGTCAAAATTGCTAATAACTTTGTTCTGGAGAAATTATTAAATAATAAATGCTGAAACTGGTCATAATTAACTCCTGTGGCAACACTGGGGTTTTTTGTTTTGTTTTTTAAAACCCACAGAGGTTGTATTTTTGTTAAAATGAATAAAATGTTAAGTCTCATCTCTCCTTTAACCAATTTCTGTCCAGCTTCTGGCAGTTTAGTAGGATGTTGTGGCCTTCCAGGGTCTTTTATTTTGGCACTCTTAGGACTTCTTGGCTTGGATACTTCCAAAATTGCTTTTCTGATAGCGTGTTCAGGTGACATCTTGGTCGTAGAACCTTGAGTAATGTGTGATTTGGCTCCCACTCCCCTGGCTGCTTTCCACAGACACCAGTGCTGTGCAGTCAGGGTCTGTTCTCAGCCAGATTCTGCAGGTGCTTCCTCAAAGGCAAAAACTTTGGGATGCTTCCATGATTTCATGGAATTCAGAAGAGAAAGCATTCTCTTCCCAGTGCCTGGAGGAGCAGCTCCAGACTAATTCCAGTTAATGCCTTTGAAAATCTCTTCCAGAGAACATAAAATTGTTTTCAGTCAACGTGGCTAAAAAGGGAGCATCTGTTAATGCTCTGAGCAATGTCCAGCTCTGCAGAACAAAACTGTTTCCTGTTTGGACAGATTTACAAACAGGATTGTGTAACTGATTTGATATTCTTTTAAAGTAAAAATAAATATCCATAATCAATGTATAATCTGGAATAGCAAAACTATTTTTATTTGGAATAGGACAGCAAATTTAAAATCAATTTCATACTCCTCCTTGACTTCATATAATTAAAAACAAAATTAAAAGGATGCTTTACAGGGTGCTTAAAATTGTGTAGGAAGTTTAATGCCTTATTTTTCATGTTCTGTGAATATTTCCTAAGAAATTTTTTTCTGATAAGAAATACCAGTATGTTCTTACAATGTTTTGTGAAAGACGCAAAGTTGGTTTTTTTCCCCTGTTAATAACTGTTCACTGTTTGCTTTTTTTTTCCTGTATTGTTTCTTTTCATTCTTTTCTTTTTGCAGATGGTTTCATCAAGGAGCTAACCCCTACACCGGGACTGCAGACTGGCTGTACTCAGGTGGCTATTTTGATAGAAATTTCTCAGACTGTCCAGACATATACTGAAATTATGGAACCAATTGCTCATCTCACCTGGACATCTACTTACTAGATTTCATTCCAAGCCAGTTTCTCTGGTTTTGTTGATCGCAAAAACCAGCTTTTCTAAGTAAATTTTAGCAAAAATTCTATCCGTCAACAATCAAGAATTTAATTATCACTAACGTTGGATTGCCAAATATTTAAATATTGTTGCGTTCTTTCCATAAAGCTGCACCTGAAATCATTATTTCAATCACTTTTCCACTAATTTTCAAAGGGAGCCTTGGTTCTTCATTTTTCTCCCTAGTTTCTTTGTCAGGAAGATATGCTGTATCAGAGCACATAACATCCTTGAAAACTACGTAACTTAAATAAAATAGAGATAATAACCTCGTTACTAAGTACAATAGCGAAGAAGCTGAAGTTTTTGGAAATGGGAGCAGGGACGAAAAGCTAATGTGGTACCAACAGGATCAAATCCAGTGCTGTGGATACTCCCCGTGGAGAGATGCATGTGAATTCCCTACGGTATGTAGCACTACGGGGGGGCTGGAGCTCCTGCCCCCCTCTCAATACCAGTCAATAATTCAGAGACTCGGGGAAACAGAAACCCGACCTGAGCTGCTGGAGCTGTAGATGTCTGTTACAGAGTCTTCGCAACTTTGGGACACTGTGAGCGTTAAACTGTGTACCTGTGATAACATCACCTAAGGCGTACGGCAGGAGAAGGGCGCCATAAAAAGGCTGCTTTTTCTGAAGTCAAACGCTGTTCTTAAAACCCCAGGAGCTTAGGAAGCGATGGCAGGAATGTCGAGGCGGTTAAAATGTAAAAAATATATAGCTTGCTACCACTGGGAGGCTTAGCTCTTCCGCACTACCTTTGGCAGCTTTGGCACTGTGTAAGCTTCTAGGCTAAACTTTCCTTTGAAGCACTTTGGTGTGTATAATCCCACAAGTTCAGGTTTTGGGGAAGTTTTTTGTTTGCATGTTTTTCATTATTAGGTCATGTCCGTTTTGTATCTTGTGAAAAAGCAGAATCCAGTTTAAAGCTTTGGCAGAATTATACCTGTTACAAGTTTTCTGTGAGCATGTGATGTCAAAAAGTGGGATTTTTTTTTTTTTGTTTCGTATCAAGCTATGGAAGCCATATAATACTGGAAATAATTACTGAATTGATACATTCATTTTCTTCCAATTATTCTTCAGGGTACACTTCAGGGAGGGGGGTGAAGGGGGAAAGAGACTTGAAAAATTAGGTCCAGTAATTAAAACTAATCCTACCGTTGCATCCTCTTTTATGGAAGCTTTTGCTTGAGTAACCAGGCAAAAACAGAGAGTGGCTGCACTGCTGTTCAGTTTACAGTAATTTAGAAATTGCTGATGTTGAGCTGGTTGTGGAAGAACGGGTCTGATTGGTGTCCGGACTTGTTTGTGGTTTCAGCCAAAGAGTAGATTTTTTGAAGTGCTTCTCTCAGCCACAGGATTAAAAAGCAAAAGGAAATGAACATACTGATGGAGAAAATATTTTTGTATCAAATCATGCATCTAATGATTGGAATAACTTCAAATTCAGGAGAATTCAAATTGCTCAAATTCAAGAAGCTTTGTTGTCTTCATTGGAAAAATAAGAGAAGCTGTAAAACTCCAGGGCAGTCAGCGAGGGTCTCATCTGAAATGTACTCATGGCAACTTCATTCCGTGGCCAGAAGCCGTACTTCGTGCTGGTTGCCCATCTCTGGGACTCCCAAGACACACTCGGTGACGTGGCACGGACAGAAGGGATATATTTGTTCCCGGTACACAGACCCTTCGCTCTTTTTAAAAAAGACATTGCTGATCTGTGTGAGACAGCATAAAAATTTATTTTATTTAAAAAAATGAACTTTAATGACCAGGCCAGGCCCGGCCCTGTAACCCCCTTTCCAAACTCTCTGGAGGCAGCGTAGGGAAGCCTTTGCTTAGTGAGGACTGAAAGGATTCACCTGTTAAGCCAGTTGAACATCTCATAGGAGTTTAAAACGTGCTTAAACTAAATAGTATGTTTAATGCTGGAGTAGTGTTTTTAAAACAATACATATAAATAGAAATTGCCTTAATGGAAAAAACTGTAGAATAATTGCTAAAGAAATATTCTGTTTATAAGAAGTGTACAGGTTAGTGTCCCTCTTGTCTCAGTTTTGATTTAAATTCAAAGACCTACAGCCTTGTGATTATGTGAGTGCATGAAAAAATTCTAACAACGTATTTAATCCAAACTTCAGTATAGAATCTTCATGGGATTTAAGAAGAAACTGGGAATATTTCAAAAGTAAGAACACGTCATTAGTTTTGTCTTTACCCCCTTCTCCTCTTCCTTTACACTAAAGTTTTGAGTAAAATTTCAGTTTGGTTCCAAAACCATTTTTTTTTTTTAAATTTATTGTTCTTTGTTGACAACACTTATTAATGACTTTTCCCTCACTGCCGACTGTCTGTGCTTGGCTGGAGCCGCGGGACTCCTAGAGCTCTGAAAGTGAAAAGGTTTTATTTTCGATGCAGATCTCGCCTCAGTAGTTTACGTGTCAAAACGTTAATAACTTTGCACCTTTTGAAAGAATGTCACTTTTATAACTTGATTAAACACTGTATATAAGATAACTGTGTTAGTATATGTTAATACAGCTATGTAGAAAAAAAACATCTAGAAAGAAATTGGAACAAATACTTAATACTTTTTGGGCCTCTAGATGGTTACAGAGAGGTTTTTGAGGGAGACTTGGGTACCAGGGCAGCTGCCTGGTGGGGCCGGAGAGATGGAGGGTGGCTGGAGATGGCTCAGGCTTGACTTGGCCACCTCTGGGGCTTGGCTTTGGCTCAAAGATAATTTAAATAGGTACTTTGAACACCTCCGGCCCTGCCATAGAGGCTTTCTTCCAGCCCATGGCGTTCCACAGCAGCTCTGAGGGATGAGGGCAGGGAGATGGGGAATGGCTGGGGCTGGTGCTGAGCGATGGTGGAGGGGCCGAGGGGGGACGGGGGCAAGCGGGAATGACCTGTAATGGCTGCTGTGGTGTCTGCTCCTCTCTCTGAAGGAGCCCTAGGCTGTTGCTGGGGAGCAGCTTGTTCACACTCCAGGCATTTGTATCATTATTGGCACCCAGATTAATGAGGACAGGAAGCACGTACCCTAAACAAAACGGAGCTAATTAGCAGGATTCATTCTTGTGTAATCATGAAAAATAATTTCTCAGTATTTGCTTCCAAAAAATGTTTTTACAAGACAGATGAAGCCTCTTCCCTCGGGGAGCAGGGCCTGCCCTGAGGCTCCTCCAAAGGCCCGGGATTTGGGTCATCAGCGCTTGAGTTCTGTGAGGGCAGGGAGCCCTCAGGAGACGCCTCACTGAAACGGGTTTATTTTTGTAATGTTTAATAACCACCGCCCCCTCTGTTGACATCCCTGCCCTGTACAGGTCTGCGGACGCAACCGTTGCGCTGTAAAGCTGTAAATGGCAATAAAGGTGGTTTTGGAGACGCGCCGGCTGCTGCCTCTGCTTGGCGGGCGGGCTGGGGCGCCGCCATCTTGCGCCGCCGTGACACAGCAGGCGCCTGGGGCCGCCGCCCCTGACTGACAGCCGCACCGCCCAATGGCGCGGGGCCGCGGAGGCTCTCGTGCCGCCTTGCTCCGCCCCGCGGCGGGTGGGCTTCCGGCGCGCGGGGCAGGAAGAGCGGGGCGGCGCGGGGCCTGCGGCGGCGGCAGGTACCGGCGGGACGCGACGGGCCCCGCGGGTCGCCCAGCTCCCCCCGGCTCTCTCACCGCCGCCGTGCTCGCCGGAGGCTGCCGGTGGCGCCCCGCGCCGGGGAGCGGGGTCTCCTGCCGCGGGAGGTCTGGGGGACGCGGCGCGGCGGCCTCGGGGGTTCCCGGGCGGGCAGGGAGCGCCGGGGGCGGCCGCGGGTCAGGCTGTGCCGGGGGCCCCGGGGGCGTGAGGGGCCGGGTCTGTCGCTGCGCGGGGCTGGGGCGGCGCGGAGGGGTCGGCGGCACCGCGGGCCTAAGAACAAGTGCAGAGTCACGCAGGCCGAGCGGCTGCGGGCACCGGCCTCCGCCGCCCGACGGGGCCCGCGACGGGAGGGAGGGAGGGGGCCGCAGGGGGCGGTGGGGCCGGGATCCCTGCGGGGGGATGGAGCGGTAGCCTGGAAATCGCGTGATTATAGCGCTTTTCGGGATTTAAAGGTCCCTGCCCCGGCGAGCCGTGATAGGAACGGAAGGAGGGAGCGCAGGGGGCTCGTTCTCAGGTACCTCGGCAGGCGGGTCCTGCTACCAGCCCGGGTCGGGGGGCTTCATCCCGGGTTCTGCTTTAGCTCTTCTGCATCACCCTGAAATCCTGCAGGGATTTCATGGAGCTTTCAGGGACAGATGGCTTTCATGGAGCTCGCTTGATAAAGATTGAAATTTGGTACTGAGAGGAGAGAATGCCGGAGGGCTTCCCCTCACATCTGCTCCTTCTCTCTTCCCAGGATGTCTTCAGGCGCCTTATTTCCAAGCCTGGTGCCAGGCTCCCGGGGCTCTTCGAGCAAATACCTGGTGGAATTTCGGGCAGGGAAGATGTCGCTGAAAGGCAGCACCGTAACCCCCGACAAGAGAAAAGGCCTTGTGTACATCCAGCAAACTGATGACTCCCTCATTCACTTCTGCTGGAAGGACAGGACTTCGGGCAATGTTGAGGATGTGAGTATAGTTAGTTTTGGGTTTCAGTGCTGAGGCGTTAAGTTGGGGTCTATCTCCTTCTTCTCCTGCTGGCTCTGCTGAAAGAGCTTCTCCAAGACAAATTAGGATGAGAATGCCACCGTGGCCTGACTTCCAAATCCTCTCTGTTCTGAGGAGCAAGGGGAAGAAGTTTTGGGGAGGAGGGCAGAGGCCTTTGGGAGGCTGAAAGGAATGATCGTGTATTTCCTCAAACATTTGTTTCTACTGCCACGTTTTGCAGGATTTGATTATTTTTCCTGATGACTGTGAATTCAAGAGGGTACCTCAGTGCACCACCGGCCGTGTGTATGTATTGAAGTTCAAGGCAGGATCAAAACGACTCTTCTTCTGGATGCAGGTTTGTGGGAAGCCGGTAATAAAGGTCCTGGAACAAAATCCTCCCAGTTTGCCTCGTACCAAGAGCAACTTTCTTGCAGGAGCCGAAGACAGACAAGGATGAAGAACACTGCCGTAAGGTGAATGAGTATCTCAACAACCCACCGATGCCCGGGGCTTTGGGTGGAAACGCCAGCGGCGGCCACGAGCTCTCGGCGTTAGGAGGTACAGTCCATTCTCTGCTCCTTCACGTGAGAAGCTTTTTTTTTCAAATTTATTTTTAGAATAAGCAGTTACAGTTCCCTAGGAGGAAATTCCTGATGGCTTTGGAGGGTGAGTTGGGGACAGTGTTAATACCAGAAGTGTAAAACGTGGTTTTAGCAAAATAAACTGGGCTGTTATAAGAGGTGCAGGCTGGAAGTTAAGACTGCCAGAAGAAATCTCTCTTTGTTTCCAGCAGATTCTCTGGAGTCTTACCTCTTTATGAAGCCAAGTTACATTTATCTTTTATGACCATCATGAATCAGTAAACACTTGAAACTGTTTTTTCCATACAGAATGTGATGGCAATTAATCTCCTGCTGTTTGAGCCGGAGTGCTGTGAAAAAAAACCTATGTGAATATGTTGTGTTTCAGAATGTTTTTGTTTTTAGGTGAGGGTGGCTTGCAAAGCCTTCTTGGAAACATGAGCCATAACCAGCTCATGCAGCTGATCGGACCAACGGGCTTAGGAGGACTTGGTAAAATGCTTTAATATCTTTATGCCAAAATGGTATTTTCTCCTGCCAGGTTGAATCTTACCTGACAATATTTTCAAGTAGTGCTATTGATTTGAATAGCGCTTCTTTCACCTGAGAAAGCAAAGGCCCTGCCTCAAAGATGGGCTAAGGGGCAAAAAAAAAAAGGATGCAGGAAATGAAGGGTACCAGATTCTGCTCTCAGAATCCTCTGCTTTTTTTTTTTCCTCCTTTTTTCAACCCCCTCCTCTTCCTCCTAAATACTCACTGGAGCAGGGACTGAAAACCAGGGTGAATGTCCCAGTTTCCAAGCTGTGGAGCTGCTCGTGTGTCTCTGACCCAGTGACTATTTGTGTGCAGAGCAGGAAGAGTCGAAGGGGGAGGCTGGAGCGTGTCCCCTCCCGGCACTCTCTGCTCAGAGCAGTACAGCTCAGGGTAGGGCCTTCTCTCCTGGGCTGTGCTGGGGAGAGGCTGAATCGCGGCGCTGTTTAGGGGGGTGGGAGGTGTGTTGGAGTCCCTGCTGGGGGCTGTTGGGAACCTTCTGCGTGCTCCAAGCCCAGTAGAGCATTTTCTGAGACCCTGGGGTGGAAGGAGGCAAAGGAGCATGTGGCAGATGGCAGTGGTTAAGGTTCTCTGCCTGGTTTTGTGGATCTGGCTCGTGTCTTTTTAGTGTCAGATGCCAATCTCATGCTGGTGGGCTGCTCAGATGCAAATCTCATGCTAGTGTTGGAAGATTCTGGCTTTTTAGGTTGTGTTTGGAAAAGATCTTCCTTCTTGAAGCTTCACGTGACTCCTGAGACTGTCTTCCTCTTCTTCTCCACACTTCTCCTCAGCAGCTCTTCTTCCTTTGCCTTTACATCTAGCCCTAAGACGTGAAGTTCACTCCTGTAATGCAGAGAAAACCATCTGCCTGGCTCTGCAAGCGGTGGTGGTGGTGGTGAATCCCTGTGGAGCTCTTCCCCCAGTAGCGTCTTGTTCCTTTGCAGCTGGTTTGCATCTCTCAGGACTCTGCCTTTTTTGCAAAGGAGCTTCCTTGCTCCTGGGGAAGGTTCTAGCCAGGACAACGGGAGCAGAGTGGTGCGTGGTACGGCTCGGTTGGTGTCACCCTGCGGTTCCTCCTGCTGTGGGAGCTCTGTGGTTAGTGAACGGGAGCATTGTGGCTCTGGGGAAGCCGGTCCCGTACCGAGGAGGGAGCTGGAGCTGGCTCTGACCTGGGGAGTCCTGCAGCTTCACTTTGCCAGGTGCTTGCTCGTGGAGCACTGTCCTTCTGTCTCTGCCGGTGGAGAGTTCCCAGGAGGAGGGTGACAAACGCAGGTGCTTGTGCAGGGCCGTGCCTCGGGTGCGATACAGGAACCACCGGATGGGGGGTGTTGGGCCGATGTGGCTCAAAGGAATTGGAGTGGGACAGTCAGTCAGTGACAGCTCCAGTGAACCTGGAGGCTGCGGTAGCTCCTCGGTAGTTGGGGTGTGTGGGGAGGGGAGACCGATTCTGATTTCTCTTGCTTTTGGCCGTTGGCTGAAAGGCCGAGTGTTGGTTTCCTGCTGTGTTTCCTGCTGCTGCTCCGCTGGGAGCACTCTGCTCATGCAGGGGTTGTCCTTCCTTTGAAGGGTTTAAGGACTGGGCTGATTCTGCTGCCGCATCTCTACGTTAGGTCTGGGCTGCAAAACCCGGGTGTGCAGGGAGGGACAGCGGGGGGGACTCAGAGGCTGCCTCTGTGACCTTCTGCCGAGGGCCTTGGCTTTACGGATTGGAGGAAAGTTGGATTTTTGGGAACCAGTACGTGAGAGGAGAGGGCTGTGTTACAGTGGTCACGTACGGACGGCACAAACCAAAGTCACTTTGTCCTTGTGTACATCTAGGAATCCAGTCACTTCTAAAACAAGCTGTTTTAGAAACCTCTCTCTAAACCTCTCTCTCTTTCAAACCTCTCTCTAAGGCAGGTCTCTGATAGGGTAAATGATCTGTTAATGCACAGGAAGGGGTGGGGGTGGTTGGTCTGGGCTCTTTCACCCCCTCCTCTATTTTAGCAAATAAAACCTTTCAGGTACAAGAGTGACCTCTCTAGAGCAGGGAGGTGCAAAAACCCCAAAGAAAGACATTTCTAAACCCGTTCTCGCTTTATGTTTATGGAAGGTGGGCTGGGGGCGCTGACGGGGCCTGGGCTGGCCAGTCTGCTTGGAAGTGGGGGACCCCCGACCAGCAGCTCATCCTCAAGGTAGGGATCCCTCTGCTCCATGGCCGGAGTTGTTTTGTACCTTAAAATGTCCCCTGTGTGGGAGGGATTGTACCCGACTGAGCAGGAAACGTGGGGGGAATTAAGGCTGCTCATTACCTCTCTAAAATGAGGCAAGAGCTCATCATATTGTAGGGGCCAGAAAAGAAGCTTTTCAAAACATGAGGGGCAAAGCTTTTTTTCTTGGGGAATTAATGACACTAATTATCTTCTCCAGCTCTCGCAGCCAATCAGCTGCTGTGACACCATCTTCCACGACTTCTTCTACGCGTGTAACGCCCGCCCCGTCCGTCCCGGCGGCCGCCTCGGTGACCAGTCCGAGCCCTGCTCCCAGTTCGGGGAATGGAACCAGCTCAGCCACGAGCCCGACCCAACCCATCCAACTGAGTGACCTCCAGAACATTTTAGCCACCATGAACGTGCCGTCTGGAGCGGGAGGACAGCAAGGTAACCCTGTTCTCACCTGGCAGCCCCTGGAGCCAGGAGTCCTTTGGAGCTCTCCTGTCCGCTTCCACATTGCTTTGAAAGGTCTCTTAAATTTGTTTTTTTGGCTCTTTTTTTTCCTTCGTGTGCTGTTCCTGGCTGCTTCGAGAGTCTTGTTCTCACTCTGAAGCTGAGAGAGGGAGAAATGATGGTAGCAGCATTCTAACTGCGTGTCGGTTCTCCTCTGAAGAGATCACTTGGTTTATGTGACAAAAAGGTGGGGTTTTGTGCCCAGTCTAACGGCCGGCTGGTTTTTTTCATCCTAGTTGACCTGGCGACTGTTCTGACTCCCGAGATCATGGCCCCCATCCTGGCCAACGCTGAGGTTCAGGAGCGGTTGATGCCTTACCTCCCCTCGGGGGAGTCCCTGCCGCAGACGGCGGAGGAGATTCAGAACACCCTGACGTCTCCGCAGTTCCAGCAGGTCGGTGCCTCGCTGCCCTGGGGGGAGCATTTCTCCTTCCCACCCCTCCCTGTGCCAGGATCCACCTTCCCTGGTTTTTGGGGTTAATGACAGTGTTGAGTGCAGGGAGTTGCTCTGTGGAAGGGAAGAGGGATGTGATTTAATGGAGCACTTGTTCTTCCTTCCCGCAGTTACCCAGGGCAGATTGGAGTTTTTTGACCTTTGGAATTGAGTGTTATGTTTTTCTTTATTATAAATGTTTTGGCAAATGAAAGGAGCAAAAGCAAATTCCTTATTCCTGGTCAAAAAGTGGCTGGTCAGCAGTGTCCTTAAGGGTCACAGCAAGTGGCTGACAGGAAGAGATGCTGGTGTTCACAGCAAATCCCTTGTTTCTCTTGCAATGCAAGTTCTTAATTCCAGGGCTGGCTGTGTGGTGTGGTGAAAGCTGGTGTGTCTCCGGCCAGTTTGAACTGGTTGCACTCATGGACAGAAATTTGTCAATATCTGCAAAGTTTCCATGTCCAGGGAAGACTGGTTTTAGTTCCAACTATGGCAGCTCTTCCGTGCAGCCGAGACTCGGCCCCGAGGGATGGCTGCAGTCGTGGTTTGCTGGAGCAGCTGCCTGGAGATCAAGCTGTGGGTTGTCCCTGCGCCGGTGGGGCACAGCGGGTTGTGCCGCTCTCCTGGCGAGCGCCCGGGGCTGCAGAAACGTAACGGGAAGGTGGTTTTGATGCTGTTGCCTCCTCCTCACAGGCCTTGAGCATGTTCAGCGCTGCCCTGGCCTCGGGACAGCTCGGCCCCCTCATGAGCCAGTTTGGTTTACCCACCGAGGCCGTGGACGCGGCAAATAAAGGAGGTGAGTGTTGGGGGGGACACTGTGGTTTGTTGGGGTGGGGTGTTTGGGGTTTTTTTTGGGGGGGGGAGAGAGTTTTTTTTTCCCACTGGACACAGCCATTGCCTGTGGGATGTGGCAGTTGGCTCCTGTGGACCTGTCAGGAGCTGACTCTTGCCCTGCTCTTACCATGAGAGACCTCAGACATGTTCAGAGACTGACGTGCTGAGCAGCCCTGGCCCCCTTTTCTTGACAGAGCTGTAAAAGACTCCAGAGGTGTCACAGTCACCTTGTTCTGGGATGCCTTTTGTGGGAGCCTTTAATGGTTCAGCTGATATGAGTGAAGGCCGGAGGGGCCTGTAGCACCGAGGGGAGGGGGATGGGTTTTCCCTAAGGAGCTTTTAGCTCCCGTTCCACTGCTGAAGGGAGCGTGGTCTGAGGGCACGGCTAAAGCCCAGGAAAGGCTGTGGCAGAGAGAGCCACGTGTGTGTTTTGTAGTGAACAAGTGTTAAAATTTTCCCTGTGAATAGGGTCTCGCTAAAACCATTCTTTACTTCCCAAGTAAGTGGAGCTTCACCTCGTGCAGCCACTAAACTCCAGCCCAGAAGGTGCAAAGTTAAATAACGACCATGTTTTAACTTGTAGATGTAGAAGCATTTGCCAAAGCGATGCAGAACAGCGTCAAATCAGACCAAAAGGAAGGAGACTCCAAGGACAAGAAAGATGAAGAGGAAGATATGAGTTTAGATTAAGTTATTTGCTCTTCCTTACAGATACTCCTAGATACTAACTTAAGCAACTGCAGTAGGATTACTAACTTCATATTATGCTTATATAAATCTACAAATAAAGGAATTTTCTTTATCTGCCACACTGTTCTCAGCCCCTTTAACACGAACACAGGGAAATACAACTCTTCCCCCTCTCCTGTAGCCTCACGCTCACTCCTCACCAATAAAGAGAACGAGTAACATAAAACTTTATTCGACTCCAAAGTATGTACCGGTGATTTACAAAGACCATCTTTAATACTACAACTTAAAAACAGGTCATAATTACATTGGTTTAAAATGGACATGTTAAAAACCCATTTTACAATATTTACCCTTCATAAAAAAAAAAAAACAAAAAACAAAACCCAAACAAAAACCAACCCCACAACATAACAATATAAGTTATAAGTCCATTTCAGAAGCAAGAATTTGTCCCCAGGTGGCTAAATATATATATATATATATATATATACACACATACACACACACAAATAGATATCTGAGGTGTAAGTGCACAAGTGAAGGCGGTGTCAGGAGGAGGAGTGGTTCAGGTGAAGATGTGGGGTGGGAGTGGGGTCAGGGGAAGGTCCCCGGGGAGGTGGGGTGAGGGTGGGACCCCCTGTCCCCAGCCACACTCCGAGCATCTCCCCTTCCAGCCTCACCCCCCAGCCCAGCTCTGCGTCCACCAGCGCCGAGCGCCAGGGCGGAGTGGGAGCAGTGGTTGTGTCTTCCTGCTCCCCCCAGCCCCTTTCCTTCCTTTTCTTTTGATTCTTATAAATTAATCTGATGAGAAGATGCTAATTCTGTGAGCAGAATTTTGTCCCAGTTCCCCCCATGGAGCTTTTTGCCTGGCAGTGGCAGGTGAACCCAGACCGCCCTCGGGGGGAGGTTAAACGAGTCCTTGCTTATAAAAACACAAAAAGTGACGGAATTAATCCAGTTTGTCCTAATTGCATTTATTATAAACCAGAATCTGCCGCCAGCCCTTAGCAGAAGACAGTCTGTGACTGTTATTAATAGCCTCGAGTGTTCTGTGAACTAAATCTACGTGCGTTGTGAGCGTGGGGTGACGGGAAGGGGATTCAGGACGCGCTGCTCCAGCCCCTGCGCTGCCGAGGACGCTCGGGCGCTGTCCCCACGTGCCACGAGGCCTGTCACAGCCCCGTGGCCACATCCCACTCCAGCTTTTTGGTTCTATTTTATTTGTGAAAGCTGCCCCCCGAAGCGCCCCCTTCTTCCCACCTTCCTCCCCTGCCCTCCTTCCCCCTGCATTCCCCCTCTGGTTTTGGCCCCAGACTTGCACC
>JAOQGH010000005.1:2120400-2132697 GCA_025769975.1 Gallinago jamesoni
CTGCAGAAGATGCAGGTAATCTCCTGCTGAACTTCCTTGGGATGTGTCCCATCGGTCCCCTACCTGTTGATGCTGATGGTGGCAAACTGCTCCCCAATATCCTCATCGACCGTTAGGGATGCTGGCTCCTCGTTGCCCAGTTTGTAGATCCAGTGCACTTTGTGGTCCTTGAGCACGATGCCCAGGTAGTCTCCGGTGGCCTGAAAGCAGGGAGAGAGAAGACCACACACTGGCCTTCAGGACAGGCAGAAGCACCAAGTCATGCTCTCCCTGGTGCTCCCAGGGCTGCAGTGGCCAAGCAGTGGCTCCCCCCATCCACCTCCAGCCAGGCTGATGGTTGCACCCAGGGCCTGCTGCGCTCCCCATGAAGGTGAGGGAGCAGGTGAAGGGCAAGAGGCTGATGCCTAGGTGTGATCCCCCCACTGATGCCACCAACATGGGCTCCCCCTGCCCGCACGGCCCCGTCTCACCTCTCGGCTGCCCAGGTACAACACGAACCGCCCCTCCTCTGCCCCGTCCTGCCGTCGCTGCCGGCTCCTGGGCTCAGGGTTTTGGATGTAGAATTTGAGGGAGGTATAGGCTGCCAGGTCCTGCAGGTTGGTGGGCATCCGGACCTGCACACCCGAGCTGCCGTTGAACTTCATGGGGACCTTCACCTGGAGGGAGAGAAATCCAGACCCACGGCACTGGAACCACTGCTGCTGCCTCTCATCACCGCTAGCTTTACCGAGTCAAATGATTTCCTGGAGTCTTCCTGTGAGAACAGAACCCTGCCTGGTGGCCCCAGAGCTCTTCTAGATACCCCTCCCATCTGCTTGCTACTCTCAGGTGAGCCCTCAATCCACCCTGAGCCCCCGGCACCCTGTGCAGAGCCCTCACCCTCCCGTCACCCACCTTGCTGGCGGCGTTCCTCGCCTGCGTGATGAGCTGCCGGATCCGCACAATGTTCTCCGACACCGTGGCGTTCTTGTTCCTCCGGTTCTCCAGGCTGCTCAGCTTCCCCAGCAGCAGTGGGATGGTGCTTTCCAGGCTGGACACTGGGGTTGGAGAGAAGGCAGGGGGTTTTTGAACGTTAGCAAGGAAAGGGAGATGTGAAGCTCGGATAACTTTGAGACATGCAAATCAGCGCAGCAGCAGCTGGGAGCAGAGTCACAAAATGCCCCCCTGAATCCAGCAGCCTTGATGGGGTGGGTTGTGCAAATGCTCTAGAGCATGCGATCTCCTGCAGTAAAGACACAGGTGACACAGACACTGCAGGGGGAGAAAAAAATATAAAGGGCCAGAACTTAAAGCACCCCGTGATGGCTGCTGCCTCCCTCTATCTTGGCCTGGAGCTGCAAAGCACAGCTTTGAAAAGCTCGGAGCTCTCTGGGGACATCTGCCCACGGACTGGCTCATGCCAGACACAGCCCTGGCAGCCCAACACTCACCAGATTTCCTGGCGTCCTGGACTGCCTGGTTCAGGTCTTCGTTTCGAAGGCCTCCGTACTGGTCTTCCCACTCATCCAGGTTCCTCTTCATGGTGCTCAGGGTATCTTCCACTCTTGCCGCTGTTTCGTTGGCCTCGGCAGCTGCTGCTTTGGCGTTCTGGATCGTCTCTTTCGTGTCCTCTGGAAAGAAAGCAGAAAAACCTCTGGGATGGCCAGGAGCGGGAAGGAAGCACCCTTGGATCACAGCCTGGGTAGGAGGAAAGGAGCAGAGAGAACCAGCCAAACTGCCCCAGGACAAACCTTGGTCCCTGCCCAGCATGTCCTGCACGGTCTGGAGCTGGCTCAGGAGCTGCTCCTTCTTTGCACGGAGATCAGCCAGCTTGTCCTTTGCTGTCTGCAGAGTGCCTTTAATCGCTGCAATTAAAAAAATGTGTATGTTGCGTGTCGGATCTCAGCCCAGCCCGAGGGACATCACACCCTGCAAGAAGCCTCTCTCACCCCCGTTGAGTTTTCTCTGCTCTCTCCTCACAGCCTCCTCCAGGTTGCTGCTGTTCCTCTTCAGCTCCTTAGAGATGGCTCCCAGATTTTCTGATATGACACTCTGTAAAAACAAACACGTGCTGCCCAGGACTCGGAATTCGAGTGTCCGGCGCTGGCTGCACACAGACTCCCCAGGACACGTACCATCAAAGCCTCGCTGGCTGCCTCATCGGCATCGTGGGCTGCTCGCTCGGCTTTTTTCACAGCCTCAATGATGCTGGCGTAGGCGTTGGAGGCATCGATCGCCCGCTGGATAAAGCCATCCTGGTTTGTGCCCTGGATAATGCTGTGTCGGAAGATGAAGCCACCGAGATCACGGACTGCTCGGGCTGGGCCCTTGCCCACGTCCCCGCAGACGGAACCCTTTGGGTTCCTCATCACAACCATGTGCTCCAGGATAAAGCTTTGGAGGTGGTCCCTGCTGCTCCCCTGCCATGGTGTGGGGCTGCAGTCTCCCACCCCCAACTCTGGTAGGACACGGTCAGACTAGTGAGTGCCAGGACCGCTGCCTCACCTGGACAGGTTCCTCGCGAGCTCATCCAAGAGGCGGGCATGTTCCTCCGCCTGCTCCACGATGGGGATCTTGCTGCTGGCTGGGGAAAACTTCTTGACCCGCTCTGTCAGGGGCAGCTTCGCCCCATCCAGCAGGGCTGCCAGCTTCTCGTATGCCTGCAAGGACACACCTTGCTCATGAGGGCTGCCACCCCCTTGCCCTCTGCCCGTGCCGAAGCCCCTCCACCACTCACCTCCTTTGCCCTCTCCATCTTTTGTAGGAAGTCCGAGACCTGGGCCAGGGAGTCCTTGGCCATCCTCAGGGTCTCCTGCACCAGCACATGCTGCTTCTGGAGCTCTCGGCTCTTTTGCTAGACACAGAGATGCGGGGTTAGACACCAGCAGGGCTGGAATGGACCCCTTTGCTGCATGGTGGTATGGGACCACCTGGTGAAGCTCTACCTGGCTCTCCTCCAGGTTGTTGCGGTTCAGGCTGTTCAAGTCCTCCGTCTGCCTGGTTTTGTTGACGGCCTCGTTGAGGGCATCGCGGAGATCCATCAGCTGGGAGCTGTGCTGGGCCAGCCGGTCCCGGATGCTGGCCACCAGGTCCTGGTTGGACTCCCAGCGGGTGTGCAGCTCGCTCTTCACCCGGTGCAGCACTGAGGACCAAGGACATGAGAACTGTTGTAATTCATCCTCCTCTGTCAAAGGGCTCTTTCTGTGCTTGGCTGTGGAAAAGCCTTGTTCTGGTCTCACTTCGCAGGAATCCAGACCAGAAGCGACCATCTTCCATCCCTCCTCCCTCCTTCAGCCTGGCTAGCACAGGATCTCATGCAAATTATCTCCAAAGCCCCAGTGCTGGGGAGAAGGATGGGATTTCTTTCAGAAAGACACCCAGCCATGCCTGAGAGGCTCCAGCTGATGGAGAAACCCCACCTGAGACCATTCCAGTGCTTGATTACTCCCACTGTGAGCAAATTAACTTATTTCTAGCAGGACCCAGTTTATAATTCCAGCTGCTGAGCTGGGTTTTGTGACCGCCTGTTAGTCAGAAGCACTTGCTCCCGCAGCACCAGTGTGCCCAGTTGTGCAGTGGGGCTGGAGTGGGAGCACAATCCCAGCCCTCGTTCCCACAAGGATTGTCCTCAGGATGGCAGAGCTGGTGGTGGGCTGTTACACTGACCCCCTTTCCTGGGACAGCAAATGTGACAAACACCGGGTGACTTATTCACATCTGCGATAACGGTAACTCCTGGTTCTCAGGGTTAGGACTTTGGGCCCTCAAACAGAACTACCCAGTCTGTACAACCTGCTCTAAAATTCACCTTAAGGGAAAAGGAACCAAAAATGGAGTGTCACAGGGGACTCTAAACTTCTGTAGAACTTTTTTTTGGGGTGCCTGTTTATTAACAGCACTCTCCAAACGTGACCATGGAGTGTAGCATCGGCACAGGCTCCAAGCCAGGCTACCAGGAATGGACAGACCCAGCAGGGTCTGTGCCACTGACTCACACTTCTGAGCCTCCTCGTGCTCGCGCCTTGCCAGCTCCTCCTGGTTGCCCAGACTCCGCTCCTTCATCTCCCGCAGCATTCTCTCCACCTCGGCCATCTTCTGCCGGAACTCCTCGGTGGAGGTGGTGCTGGTGTTTGCTGCCCCAAACCTGGCCATCTGCCGCACCAAGTCTGCGGAGAAATCCATTTGCATGGACCAACCCAGGTCCTTCACAAGCCCCCTGAGATCTTTCCTCTCTCACATCACCCTCAGCAAACTGCATCCAGCTTTCGTGCAGGACCCAGGCACCCAAATTGCTTCCCATCACCCAGAGGTATCGCCCCACTTTTCTCTCTCCATGGCTGCTACATCCCAACAATTGGTTTGTGGCTTTATCTCCTCTCCTAGATCCAGTCACTCCCTGCTTTGCTAAATCCCTCCTGAAGCTGTAGTGCACACTGCCCCAGTTTTATGCATTTTAATAACATTGGTGCGATTTTAATGTGGTTTTTTTCCAAAGATTGCACTGAGCCAAACAGCTGGGACTCACAATCACAGAATCACCTAGGTTGGAAGGGACCTTTTAAGATCATCTAGTCCAACCAATAAAAAAAACAAAAAAACCCCACAAACAAACAAACAAAAACCACCACAAAAAAACCCCACCACAAAACCCCACCACAAAACACCACCCAACACTAACCCATATCCCCGAGCACCATGTCAACTCGTCTCTTGAATCGTCTCTCTATTGACCACAATAAGCCTGGTCAGAATAAAGGTCAGAATTCTGCAGGGATCTCCATTTCATTTTTATTTCTCCTTGTTTTCTCCATGGCTCTTTCTAAGTGATGCAGCACTTAATGCTGTCTGAAAGCAAGAACGTGGCATCCCCAGCAGGAAAACCCCCCCGGAGAGCCTTCTTCACCTACCTGCAATGCGGTTCTGAATGCTTTGGATGTTGAGCAGGAGCTGCTCCCCGCTCTGGTAGGTCTCCCTGGTGTACTGCTCGATCCGCTCTGCCTCCCTGTGAGTCATTGTCAGCTACAACAAAAACCACCAGTTTAGCTGAAGTTTGAGATTAGATTTTAGTTGGATTCGTCAGTGGGAAAGGTGTTCCCCAAAGGGGTACAAGGCTTGGGAACAGGTAGCTTCTGAAGGTCTTCAACTACATCTCCTCCAACAGCCTGCCCTGTGCTGCTCACCCACAGTCATTTAGTGATCCTCTTATTTAGCACTTTTGGAGAAGCACAAGCAATAAATGAAGCTCCAGTGCAACAGGCTCTGGATCCTGGAAGAGTCCCAAGACCACAGAGGACAGCACTGTCCTGCGCTCCTAACGCAGGAAAAGTCCCAGAGCTTGGAGCCAGGAGCACCTGGGGCCTGACCAGGACAGGAGAAGAGAGAGAGGGCTGCCGTGGGGCCGTTCAGAGCGTAGGCGTGTGGAGACACACACATACACAGAGGCAGTCTGTCCATGCAGCTGCCCAGGGACGTACATCAAGTAGAGAATTTCCCCTCTCCCTTAGATTAGGAGCCAACAGTTTACAAATCCCATCAAATCTTGCTCAGTTTGTAAGTTCTTTGAAGACACAACTGGTGTTTTTTAGACTATACAGACTGCTGTCCCGAGGCCTCTGAGGACTGTGTCAACAAAAAGGGGTGACTCATTTGCTGTGGGGGTCCAGGCTCTCCCTGCCACAGCACGGGTACGTCCAGGACCGACCTAGATGTTTGCGTTCCTTCCTCATATGCTCCTTCTATAAACAACATTTTACTGAATTTATTTTTACTGGCCAAAGTTGGAGCTGCCTCAAAAGCAAGTAATAAATCATGGAACAACCGTAAATATCACAAGGTGCTTAACAGCTCTCCAAGCTGGAATGCAGGTGGTCTATCTGGGCATTGAAGAGACCCCGACACCCAAGCCTAGTGCTGGCTGGACAGGAGATCCATCCTGCCTGGACTGGGCTCCTCAACAGCCTCCAAACCCCTCATTTTAGGTAAAAGGAGGGACTCGTGCTCTAGAAAAGGAAGATGGAGAAATATCCTACTTTGTGCTGCAGCGCGTTCAGGTCCTGTGTGAGGTCCACGCTCTCATCCTCCAGCTCGTCAGCCCTTTGCCTGACCTTGTTCCTGGCTCTGTGGTACTCACGGAGCTGGTTCTGGGGAGTTAAAAAAAAAAAAAAAAAGAGACAAAATCAGGCAAACGGGCCAGGAAACGTGGACAGAAAGTGCTGTTAAACCTTCCACGTACAGCAACGGTCACCATAGTGCTGTTGAGGCTGTGGAGGCGAGCCCAGGCGATGGAGCTGGCGTTGAGGTTGACCAACTGACTGCGAATGGAAGGGAAGGACCTCTCGATGCTCTGCAGATCCTCCAGCAGCAGGAGGACACAGCTGTCACACACTGCCGGGGGGACGGAGCCGTCAGTGCAGGCCCCTTTCCTGGGGCTCCCCCCACCCCTTTCCCCCCAGGACCGCAGGACACGGACCTTCACACCTCACGCTGTCTGGGCCGTTTGCCACAGGGATCTCGTGCTCGTGTGCGCAGACGTCGCACTGCTTCCCCGTCAGCCCCTTGGAGCACGTGCACTCCCCCGTGCGCGGGTCGCAGGAGCCCCCTCTGCACTCACACCCTGCGAGTTCAACAACAGGGAAATGCCCCTGGCATCACTTTGGGCCCTTACCACCCCAGAGAGGGCAAGGAGAGGGTTTACTCCAGCTGCGCCATCGCGTTTCTGCTCATCCACAGCCTGGGGGGTCTCTCTGTGCGACCCAGCAACGTGCACAGGACCATGGTCACCTTTAAGGATGTGACAAGCGCACGTGCCACCAAAACCTCATCCCACTCCTCCACGCGCAGGACCCGGCACTCAGGACTCACTTGTACAGCCTCTCTCGCTGAAGCCCCAGTAGCCCGGGGCACACTGGTGGCAGCGCGAGCCGCTGACTCCGGGCAGGCAGCTGCACTGCCCCGTCTGTGCGTGGCAGCTGCTCCCCACAGCCCCAATGTCACAATCACACCTCCGGCAGCCAGAGCATCCCTCGAAGCCATAGTATCCCTCCTGGGGAGAAGCGAGAACAGTGGGCGCCCTGTTCAGCAAGAGGGCACGGTGTCTTCCCTCCTGGGGCGGGCTGAGGTGACGGGGGACCCCAGCCTTGCCTTCCTCCAGGAGTGTTTTCACCACCACAAAAGTCGTAGCAACGCGGCAGAGATGTACAGGCAGACTATACAAACCCAGCCTTGGCCATCTGGCTGCCAGCACCGCTCTGCTCATGGGCCTGGGGACATCGGGGCTGCCCCTCGTCCCCGTGCTCAGGACAGGCACCGTCCCAGCAGGCAGGTGGCCCTCACCTCACAGCGGTCACAGTGCTGGCCTGTCACCCCAGTCTTGCAGAAGCACTGGCCAGTTCGTGGGTGGCATGAGTCAGTCCCACAAGGTGAACAGTTGCACCCTGCCAGGGGAGAATACACCTCGTTATGCAATGAAGAGCTCCCTCAGCCCCTCACAAACCTTATTCCCCATGGAATCCTATTCCCCCTTATCGCAGTCAGAGCAAAGACAGAGCCTCTCCCCTCTTGGATTTGCTCCTCCAGACAACTTATTCCCACAACAGCTCCCTTTTGTGAGCTACAATTTGGCCACTGCTCCTCAGAGGGTGATGGGCAGCGCGGGGAGGGGGCTGCTCGGGGTCCAGCTGCTCCAGCCTAGGGGCGGTTTGGCAGCTCACATTCAGGGGTGGATGGAGGTTGTGGAGTTGTGACGCTGGGGAGCAGATTTTGGAGGTTTTTTTTTTATTATTATCATCTTTAGAGAATGCTGGCAACGTGTTCACGGATTCACGGAATTGTCAGAGTTGGAAGGGACCTTCTAGAGATCACCCAGTCCAACTCCCCTGCCAAAGCGGGGTTGCCCAGAGCTCATCACTCAGGAGCATCCAGGTGGGGCTTGAAGATCTCCAGAGAAGGGGACTCCACGACCACCCTGGGCAGCCTCTTCCAGGGCTCTACCACCCTCACCCCAAAGAAGTTCTTCCTCAGATTTGAGTGGAACTTCCCATGTTCCAGCTTGTGCCTGTTGCCCCTCGTCCTGTCACTGGGAACTACTGAAAAGAGTCTGGCTCCATCCTTCTTCAACCCACCCTTTAGATACTTATAACCATAAATAAGGTCTCCCCTCAGCCTTCGCTTGTCCAGGCTAAAGAGCCCCAGCTCTTTGATCGTTTCCTCATAAGGGAGATGCTCCAATCCCTTAACCATCTCCGTTGCCCTTCGCTGGACTCTCTCCAGCAGTTCCCTGTCCCTCTTGAACTGGGGAGCCCAGAACTGGAGGCAATATTCCAGTTGTGGCCTCCCCAGTGCAGAGCAGAGCGGGGAGAATGACCTCCCCGTTCGACCCAGCGTGTGACTCCCTGGGGCGACGCACAGCCTGGCTAAGGTGCCAAACACGGCCGGTCGGTCTGTCCGTGCCCCCCCCACCCCAGCCCCACTCACGCGTGCAGTTCTTGGCCACCAGCGCGTCCCCGTAGTAGCCGGGGGCGCAGAGCTCGCAGCGGGGGCCGGCCGTGTGGTGCATGCAGCCCGTGCAGGCGCCCGTCAGGGAGTCGCAGCTGCTGAAGAGCATGTTGGGGTCCGTGTTCCCGCTGCAGTCGCAGGGCTGGCAGGAGCTGCCGATCACCAGGGGGTTGCCGTAGAACCCTGGGGCACACCTGGGGAAGCACGGCAAGTTAAAACGTGCAGCCGGGGCACGGGGGAGGGATCCCTGCCTGCTCCGCGCTCGAGCTGTGCAACTCCAGCAGCATCCTGCACTTGGAGCTGCTGCAACCCTGGGGGATCCCAAAGCACTTCGTGTTTGGCCTGGTGGTACCTCGGAAAGGTGTCTATCACACATTACAAGTTATGGCAAAGCACAGCCAAGGAACACACCCAGGGCAATGAGACAGCAACAGGGCATTTTCAGGCTGAAAAGGACCGAAAGAAATCCCGCCAGAGCTAAACACAGCAGGGGCAGAGCCACCCCCTTCCTCTCCAGTCTCTGCTAGGACTGGCTGCACGGGACCATCGTGTCTGAGGCCCCCGAGACACGGGTGCCATCACCCTTACCGCTCACAGCTGGGTCCGGCGTAGCCGGGCTTGCAGAGGCACTGCATGTTGGAGCCCTTGTGGACACAACCGACGGCAAAACTGAAACGAAAAGGGGTGAAGAGGAGGGGGCAGTTACCCCTGACGTGGTGCCGGGGGAGCCCACCACCTGGAGTGGGCTGCTGGGGCCTGGGGCAAGAAGCCACAGACGTGGTTTGGGGCCATGGACAGGGCTGGCACTGGGACACCTGGCACAGCACGGTTCCCAGCGGTTAAGAAGTGAGACCAAACACACAGTCCCATCCAAGGGGACTTACTTGTTGGAGGCAACTGAAAGAGGGCACGGACACCCAACACACTGCAGGGGTTCCTCGGCAGAGCGGCTGCCCATGTAGCCATCCTTGCATCGCTCGCAGTGGTCCCCCTCTGTGTTGTGCTGGCAGTTCTGCAAGGGAAAGGCGGATCACGGGCTCAGCAGCACCACCAAGAAATGGTGTGTCCCATAAAGAATTCCTCTCCGGACACTCTGGATGCTTCAGTCCTCCCTCTTTCCCAGAATGTCACCCTGATATGACCCTGAGCGGGACCACCCCTGAAGTGGCACCTGCAGCTAATGCTCCAATTCAGGCACGGTCCTGCCAGCTCAACTGGTTTGTGAGGAGCTTTTTACCCGCACACTACAGACCTTACAACCCCAAAATACCACGGTGTTGTACTGTTTACTCACAAGGCATATCCCGGAGCCCGGCAGGCACTGATCCGAGTGGCCGTTGCAATGACACGGGATGCATTTTCCCAGAAAGAGCCCCTTGGTGTCCCTGTAGTAACCTGGAGCACATTCCTGAGGAGAGAGAAAAAGAAGGAGATATGAAAAACAGCCTGATATAGTCAGGCAAAGAGACTAATTTAGTTTCCATAACAGAATTCCCACAAGGTTGTACTGATGGAGAAGAGATTAAAAGCAGCAACAAAGATTTTTCAGTGCAGTTTCTTCCTGCTCCTTGTCAACAGGAGATAACTGGCCAGACAGAAGGACCTGCTCTTCCAAGGTACTGCAAGCACTTAATTTTGGGCTGCAACACCTGAATGGTTTCCCCATCGTGCCTCTTGTAAGCGGGCAGATGCAGCTTACCCACCGCTCCCAGCCACCCTGGGTGAGAGGGGAACTGGTGTGGGGAAGCCTGGGAGATGTTGGTCCTTCCTCCGGCACATCCCAAGCTTTAATTTCGACCGAGGCCCTCAAGGGCTGGCTTGGAAGCTGGTACTTTGGCACCACTGCTTTGTACGAAACCCAAACCCCACGGCTGCCACCCGCACGAAGCACAGGAGGTGGCTGAGGCCCCAAACGGCGGCTGTTTGACCTCCCTCTGCGTGAAGTACCATGTTCCTTTGCACCCCTACCTGGCAGGAGTCCCCCTGGTAGTTAGCTGGGCAAAAGCACAGCTCCACGTTGCTGGCGTGGGTGCCCGTGGCTGTATCTGTTGCCATCTCCAGGACCACGCGGCGCAGGGACACGGATGAAGAGAGCTGGGAGAAGAGCGCCCGGATCTGCAGCTGTTCCAGGTTTGCCAGCACCATCATGAGCTCCTCTCTAGACACAGGGTTGTGTGTCTCCGTGTGCCTGAAGTTGCTCTAGTGGGAGAAGACCTGATGTCACTGGCAGGAAGCACGAGCACCTGAACATCCAAGCCCAGCCTTCACTCCCCTGCTGCTGGGATGCCTCCCAGCCCTGGTTCTTCACAGCCAGTTCTGCTGCAACAGGCAGCACCTAAAATACTGAGCTCAGAGCACTGTTCCCCCCGTCTACGTGCTAATCTTGTCCTTTCAGTACCATCTGAGCGCTTGGTACACACTTGTGTGTGCCAACTCACCTCCACCAGCTGCAGCTGGCCCTCGTGTACCTCCCCTGGGGACGGGTAGGCGCCTTCCAGAAACATGATGCTCATCTGGTTTCCCTGGGAAAAGCAAGGAAGGTGTCAGTCACCGCCTCATCCCGCTCGTGCGTTAGCAAGGGGCCCCAGGGAATTTCTCCTGCACCTTCAGGATCACGTCTGGGCGGGACTCCATGGGAATGAAGACGTCACCCCTCCGAGGGTCAGAGTGAAGCTCATAGCGCAGGTGCCCACCATAGGAGGAGACCTATGGAGAGACAAATTGCGTATGTTGCTGCGAGTCCACACCGCTGAGATGAGTCGGAGCTCTCCATGTTCAGCTGGAGCGTGAGCAATGCCCTGCACGTCAGCAGCCACGCTGCCGCCACACGTGTTGGTGGCACCAGGGATGTCCGTGACTTCTGGTCCAGCTGCCACCGTGCTCTTACCTGGTCCCCGAGGTAGGAGCTGGGTGCAACCCAATAGAGCTCTTGGTAGGCATCTGGGAGGTTCTTGAGATCAGCACGGATGAGCTGCTCCCGCAGGCTCAGGGTGGTCGGCACGTCCTGGCGGTCGCTGGTCAACAAGAGCCACCCGTTCATGTCGACAAACTGTGGGGGAAGAGCAACCATACATCTTCTAGTGGAGCTACAGGAAGTGTTTGGGTGCTGAAGCTCCAGTAGAGCAAGTCCCAGAGCAGCAGGAAGGATGATGATGGGCTCACAACCTCGCACACATCCTGACGAAGCCACTGGAAAGCTGAGCACCACCCCTGCCTCCCACCCGGCACAGCCCCCCCCATGCCATGACTTTCCACCCTCAGACCCCAGCGACCAGGAAAAGGGGCTGAAAGTGGGAAACGGGAGGCAAAGATAACCCCCCTCACAGTCTGGCTTCCAGAGGCAGAGGATTAAGGCAGGACAGAGCCCCGAGGGCAGCGGGGAGCCAGGTGGGTGGGATGTGGTGGCCCCTGGTCCCTCTCACCTCAGCTCGGTGCTTCTCAGCACTGCGGCAGCGATCGGTGGCTCCGAAGCAGAAACACTTGGTGCAGCCCTTGGGGTTGCTGGCATCCAAAGAAAAGGTCCCCAGGCGGCACTGGTCACACCTTGGGCCCTCCACATTTTCCTGGAAGACAAGCAAAGCTCAACAGCGTCAGAAGGTTCTCACGAGGCCTCAGAGGAGGAGAGAGGTGGCTGTACGAGTGACCAAAGCGCTGGGATGTGATGCTCAAAGACACTTAAGCAGTCCCTGAACAGGTTTGTTCGCACAGCACCCATCAAACATTAAATTTGCCTGGAGAAAGCACTTGTGAGCCCTGCAGAGGGGCTGGAGGAGGCAGCTCTGCCCCACAGACCTGAGCTCTCCTCCTCCAGCCCTGCTCCCTCCC
>JAOQGH010000005.1:2156746-2166749 GCA_025769975.1 Gallinago jamesoni
AAACACCCCACCATAATAAAAACCCCACCATAATAAACCCCACCATAATAAACACCCCACCATAAACAACACCCCACCATAATAAAAACCCCACCATAATAAACACCCCACCATAATAAAAACCCCACCATAATAAACCCCACCATAACAAACCCCACCATAATAAACACCCCACCATAATAAACACCCCACCATAATAAACACCCCACCATAACAAACCCCACCATAATAAACACCCCACCATAATAAACCCCACCATAATAAACCCCACCATTCCAGCGCACGGCTCCTCTACGCTGCCCCACCAAGGGGCTGGGGGCAGCACGGCCGGTCTCTGCTTGAGCTGCAGAAACATCTGGGCAGGAGAGGAAGGAGAAACCCGTCTCCAACTTACGCTGGCACTCGTTGGCGCTGTGGGCAGTGGCGGGCTTCCAGGGGAACTGGTTGAAGCCGGGGCAGCAGCGGTCGCAGGAGGCGCCGCAGGTGTTGTGCTGGCAGTCACACTGCAGCCTGCAGGGAGAGAGCGAGGGGCTGCAGCCAAGCCGGGGGGCGAGGACAAGGAGCTGTGGGACCCCCACCTCACCCTCGTATCACCACGTACACGAACGAGCGATATTCGTTAATCCAAATACTCTGGAGAAGAGGCTTCTAAGCCATTTCAACAAAACTTTTTAATTGTTTATTAGTTTTTTTTTCCTCAGCCAAACACCAGATTTTGCTCTTCCAGCGCCATTCTCTCCCTTCCTTCTCCTCCACCATCACTCCTCTTTTCTTCACAGGAAGACGAGAATTAGAGAAAAATGAGTGTTCCACTGACCACACAGCTCTACAGACAGTAAAATGTGAAATGGTTGGAGATGGCAGTGGTAGAAACCAGAGTTGAAGCAAATGAGAGGGAGTGGTGTGGTGCAGGGACACAATGTTCGGCCACACAGGTCTCATAGAGTCATATGGGACCTCTGGAGATCATCTCCTCCAACCCCCCTGCCAGAGTGGGTCTACCTAGAGCAGGTTGCACAGAAACTTGTCCAGGTGGGTTTGAATGTCTCCAGAGAAGGAGACTCCACCACCTCTCTGGGCAGCCTCTCCCAGGGCTCTGCCACCCTCACAGGAAAGAAGTTCCTCCTCATGTTTAGGTAGAACTTCTTATACTCAAGTTTGTGCCCATTCCCTCTTGTCCTGTCACTGAGCACCACTGAGAAAACACCAGCCCTGTCCTCCTGACACCCTCCCTTTAACTATTTATAAGCATTGATCAGATCCCCCCTCAGCCTTCTCTTCTCCAGACTAAAAAGCCCCAAGTCCATCAGCCTTTCCTCGTAGGAGAGATGCTCCAGGCCCTTCATCATCTTTGTGGCCCTTTGCTGTCCCCGCTCCAGCAGTTCCCTGTCCTTCCTGAACTGGGGAGCCCATCAGCTCCTCCAGGCAATACCTGTGCTCGCGGAGAGGGAGGCCATGAAATCTGAGTGAAGTGTCTGAGCAGAGCTGGCCCCACGCTCCCCCCGGGCAGGGCTGTGCTGGGTAAACAGGCGGCTCCGGAGGCGCCAGGGAAGAAATCTCGACGGTCGACGGACGGATCTCGTCCCTGCTCGACCGCAACGGTGATTCATTACCATCGGTGACATCAGCTCCAAAACTTCCACTTAGCAGAAGGCGATCCCCATCCAACACAAACGCTTTCTGTTGTATTAGACTTATGGATAATACAGCATGTTCCAGCTTTTATCTGTGCAATTACTCATTTCCCCTCCGGGTCGGTCTGCCACTCCCATCTCTCCCTCCTCCGATGCTTTTCCATTCAAAAGCAGTGTTTAAAAATAAATGTAATTTTTTTTAAACATTAGAAACAAATGGAGTAGTCATTCTTGGTGAAATGCAGGAGTGCAGACACACTCTTCCGTGCCTGCAGTGAGCTGAGTGCCGTGGTTTCCACCCACGTGTATTTTTAAAAGGTGGGACCTGCAAGCGTATCTATAGGGAACAGCCAGACAGAGGCAGCAGCACGGGACAAGCAAACTCATTTTAATGAAATATGGGATGATCTGGAAGTTCAGGGGAATGCGGGCAGGATCCACACTCAGCATGTTTGCTACAGCCCGAGGGGTTGAGGGGCAGGAGGTCCTGGCTCTGCTGGTGGTGCTCCCCTTGCAGATGGCATGAAACGCTTGGCCACAGTCATGACGCCCCATCCCTACCCTCAGTCACGGGCTGGGCTGCAGCTGGCAGAGTCCAGGCACAAAAACAAGCCCCAGAGGGGCTGGCTGGAGCCCAGGTGGCAGAAACGAGCCCTGAAATATTCCCCAGGAACTTTGTTCTCCCCGAGCTTTGCAGACCCAAGGGGGAGACTCCATGAGAGGCAAACCTTGGCCGTGCCTCTGTAATGAAAACACTCGCAGACCTCTCACCTGGCTGACTCACTCAGCACTTCCAAGGAAACACAATTTTATGGGTTTTTTTCCATGGCAGCAGCTGGAGGTCAAGATGAACATCCATATACACATGGATGGAGAAAGATGGTCACTGAGTCAGGGAATTTACAAACCTCCTGAGTGGTGTTAATCTCCCTGGCTGGAGGACATGGCTCCAGCCACACACCCAGGCTCTTTAATGTTTGAGATGTTTGAAAAGTAATAGTTTAGCTCCCAGAATGCAAAAAGATGGCACTCAAAGAGTGAAGATGCACATTTCAGCTGGGGAAGGAGCTATTTATTTAGTCTCTGCTGTCCAGAGTTAGCAACGACCTCTCAGATTGCCCATCTATCACGGCAGCTTGTGCTGAGCCCAGGCTGCTAATGAATTATGGACAAATGTGCGTAAGCTACAATATTTACATGTTTCATTGATTGAGTATATACAAGGAAGAGGCTGTGTTCACAGAGCACATATTTCCTGGTCGTTCTGCTGTAAAAAAATAAAACTACAGCCTTCCCACTGGAACTGATGCTCGATAAGAGAGTATAAACAGTTTCCAGCGAGCAGCTGTGTTGGAGCTGAGGGCAGCACACAAGCGCTGGAGCAGCTGGATTTGGCCAGGACATCTGAGATGCACAGACCAGAAAAAAAAAAAAAAAAAAAAAAAAAAAAGCCCCTTCCTCTAATTGCTTCTGACTGTACTGAGGGGAAACCACCTGCCAAAGGGATTCGCAGACGGCACAAATCCACCAGCACATATGGTGCTTTCTCTTCCAAAATGGGAAAGAGCAAGCTAGCAGGCAGGATCCAGCTGGGAAAGCATCCCTGGTCTCCTGCAGATCTGCTTCTAAGCAGCCAGGCTGCCATTATCTTCCTGGTTATCTTCAGCATCAGGGACAGGAACAGCAGCTGGACTCTGGTTGTCTCCTCTCTGGCTTGTGGCATCTGTGACGGGGCAGTGAACCCGTGGAAGCAGTTGTTCTTATCAGAGAAGAAGCAGAGCTGTTTCAGAGCTCTCCTGAGCTCACACCACCAGCAGCTGCATGTTAACACACAATTCCTGTCTGGGCTCTCCATCTGCAACGTGCCAGGTGCCCACTGATGTTCATCACACTGCTCCCAGGGTTTGCCAGGAGAAAGGCTTGTGCCTGATCCTGCTGGTGTCTACCTTTAACCAGGAGAACCTTCATTTCCTCTGCTTAATTCAGCCCATTTGCTCTTGGGGCAAAGGGACAGTTGTGAAAAGCACAAAGGACCTTGGAGGAGGCTCTATCTGCCCACATGCTGTAGGCTCTTGCACACTCACACGGGGACCAGACGTGCTGCCAACTTCACACAGCTGGATGCAAAGCCTCCCTAACTTGGCACTTGAGAGAAGCTTTCCAAAGCTGGATAAACATTATCATTTATGGCCAGGAAGTCAGCTCACGAACATGCTCCATCACGTCCTAAAGGCTTTGCCAAGACTTCTTGCTCACCTCAAAGTGCTCATCCTGCCTTTCTGGGCAACAGGCACAAAAACCACGGGCATGTGCAGAGGAGAGAAGTTAAAACGAGCAGCAGAGACCTCCCCGACAGGCTGAGACATAACTGGGATTTTTAATAGGGCTGGGGCCAACTCACATCCCTTGTCTCCCTCTATTTGCGCTTTGCCCCGTTCCTGTCACACATCAGCCTCCGAAGAGGCAGGACGCTGCAGAGGGACACACTGCAGCTCCTGCTCAGATGGGTCACACAGATTCCCGAGGGAACGATGTATTTCTGCCAGCTGGGGCCCGGGACATGGAGGGACATGGAGGGACACTGTGTCCCAGCTCCACCTGCCTCCATGAAGCCTCCTGTGCTGCAGCTCTGTGGCAGGTACGGTGGGAAGGCTGGACACAGCTGCTGCTGGAGCCTTGGAGAACCGCAGCGTTTCACCCATTACTCATTTTCTCAACTGAAAGTTATCATGTTTCTGCATATTCTGCAGGATGTTGTCTTGCTAACAAGGAACAGCAGTGCCGGGAGAAGTTCTGCCCTTTACCAGCGTCTTTGTCCTGCCGTATCCCAAAGGACTCTGCAGACGTTATGGGCTGACTGTAGGAAGCACCCGAGTAGGAAATGCTTTCTCCTCCCGATCTGCTCTGGGTGAAACGCAACAGCTGCTGCTGAACATGTGCTGCAACGTTAGAGCGTGGTTTGGGGCCAGGAGTGAAGATGCCAAAGGCATCCCAGAAAGCGTGGAGGAGGGGAGTTCTGGGAGACAGGGACAGTCGTCAATGGAAGGTTCATTCAACAAGGCTCCCAACACACCTCTCCTCCCTCAATTTTTCCTCCCTTTCTGGAGAGCCCTGAGCCATCTATCTAATGATGTCAGGGTGTTTCTATGTTCAAGAATCACTTTGCACCATGAAGCCCTTTTTCCCTGGTACAGGGGTGCACTGTGCATCCAGCAACACCAAAGTCCAAGACAAAACCAAGGAACTGTACACTCAAATATTTACAAACTTCCCTTTGTCAGAGCATTAGGCACACTAATCCTAGAATCACACTTGCACACTTGCTTTTCAATACATCTTTGTTTTAACACTCGGCAGCTTTTAGCCTTGGCTGGGACTCTCTGGAATTTTATTTTAGAAGATCCAAAAGCTCTACATGATCCTGATGAGAAAGAAATATAAGCTCTCCCTCATCCAGCTGAATCTACCCATCCCTTTCATAAAGGCAACATTCAGGCTGCAAACAGATGGCTAAGAAGCAACATTTTCATGGTTCGAAGCAGCTCTTTGGCATTTCAAGTTGCCAAGGCGGATGGGAACAGTCCCACGAGCCAAAATGTAACTGCTTTGCATGCTCTTGCTCGTTTGTAAAGAGTAGTTTAGCTACGTACATAACCAATCTAGGGTTCTTATGAGTAGAATTGAACAGTGGGGTTTGGTTTCTTGTGAGACCATCTGTATCTGAGAGCGCTGCCCTGATTCATAAGAAGCCACCTGGGAAGCAAGAGAATTCTCTGAACAAGTTCAGAAACCAGCCCTGGGCTTTGACGAGAAACCTCCGTGTCCAACACCAGTATTGGCTTTGTACAACCTACCCTCCATTCCAGTGCTCTGCTCCCATGGGGATGGCAAAGCTGTGGGCAGGGAAACCAGACCAGGGAGCTGAGCTGGCTGACAAACAGCTTGACAAAGTGTTTAATTTCTGCTACTTTGGCAGGACCGTTTTCTGGTTTATTCTCAGGACAGAGCCATCAACAACTGGCAGTGACAAGTTCAGGACAGGACACAACCCATGCTGGCATCTTTCCCTCTTAGCGTAACAATTCACAAGCTTTTACACAGAACTGGGACTTTGAAGAACATACCTGTAAGGGTCACTGGGGTCCTTGGCATCACAGACATCTGCATGGCCATGGCAGACACAGCGCCCTCCAATGCTGATATCCTTGATGCTGTAGTAGTACTGGAGAGCACAAGAAAGTTTGGCCATTAATATCTTTACCAATAAGCTTCACAACTGCCCTACTCAGAATTCAGCAGGACTTATATTTAGTAAAATGATGTGTCGGGACATTTCCCTTACAGTGACAAGCTCGACCCTGCAGGCTGCAGTACCTGCCACTACTAACAGAGCCCATGAGTTAGAGTTGGGTCTCCCAGCAGAGCCAGAAAGCCACGGGGACACACAAGAAGCGCTGGCACCAAGCACAGCTCTTCCCAAGCAGCCTCCAGCTCCAGCCATGGCAGCGGTGGCACCCACCGCAGATGCCTTCATCTTGGGGGGTACAAATACAGGGAGAGGAAATCCTCACGGGCAACACGCAGGGATGTCTTCCCTCCAGAGGTGGCACACACAGCCCTCGAACCCCTTCCACCTCATCAGCAAGAGGTATGAAGGCCTGTCTTACCCTCCTTGTCACCGTAGGGTCCCTTAAAGCCTTGCCCATCAGGTGCCCCAGCAGAGTGTTTGTCTGCAGGAAGCGCAGTCTGATGTTGGTGGCTTTTGTGAAATTCCGGAGCAGAGGAGAGTAGGAGAAGTTCATGGCTCCCGGGCGCCCATTTACCAGAGAGACAACAATCTGCGAATGCAAGGAGAGAAAATAAATGTGTGTAATCCTCTGAGATGGGAAGAAATTAATCTCTCCCTCAGCCAAACTCGATCTTTACCTCCCCTTCAGCACAACCGAATCAGTTCCCTGCCTGTCTCATTTGTTTTAACAGAGTAATTCAGGTGGCACCCAAAAGTCTAGAGGGAACCAATTAGTAAGAGAACCTACAGTCACTGAGAAACCCTGGAAACTCCAGGGGATGAAAACCTGCCACTGCTCACCTCCCCATTTTCTAAAGGCACGATCCGGGAGTATTCAGTAGTGCAGATGGCGTGGTCATCCTTGGTGATACGGTCCACGGTGTGCAGTCCAAACTTCTCAATGCAGTCCCTCTTGGAAGCTGTTCACCAACCAGAGATGAGAGCAGTAAGAGACAAGGAACAATTCAGAGTCCTGCATTGATTTTCCCCACACAGAGCAACAGGAGAGAAGGGTCTACACTCTTTGTTAAGCATTTACTATGTGCAGATTGCTTTGTATGGTTAACTCTGTCCTTGCTAACATATACTGCACTAAGGAAAGGAGTCACTATGAGAGCAGTAGGCATGGTCAGAAAAACCCCCAGATCACATCACTTTAGTAAATGAGGAAAGCGAGAATGGCCATTGTTCTGCTCTGCTCCTGATGTAGGAGCTTGTACTATCACCATCGTGTGGCTCCTCAACTTCTTGGGTAATTCCCAAAGAGAGAGCCATCACAGAACCACACAATGGGAGCAACCCCAAGCCATGGCCACCACTGCGCCACATCCCAGCAGGCAGAGGGGAGACACTGGGATGGGGAGGGGGTTTGCTGTGCTTGGGAAAAGCAGAAGGACTGCCTGCAGGGCATCTTCTCCCACCTTGCTCCAAACTCTACAACTGCTCTTAGAGAAACACTACAAAACAGAAATGCTGAAGCTGCCCAGAACGACCCCTTGGGGACAGCAATCGAGGGCTCCTGCCACTAAGTGGCAATGCGTGGCTGGCTAAAGCCAGGGGACGAGCACGGCCAGGCTGGCCCTGCAACCTGCCTTGGGGACACTGCACGCCAAGAGTCTCCTTGCAGCTCCAGGAATGTCCTGGCTTCCCTCCTGCACCCTTGTCCCCAGGGTGTCTGACATCCCTGTGCTGGCAAAGACAACCAAACCCCAGTGAACATGCTGGGGCAGCTCGGGACCTGATTGTGCAGGATGGGGAGCACCCACATCCACCCATGAAGAAATCTTCACGGGGCCACCCTCTGGGGCTGTTTCCCCAGGGAAGAGCCTGGGACAAAGGCTGCTGCTCCATCCCACTCCCTTTTCACCTGGGCCAGGAGCTCTCAGCAGTGCATGCTGAAGGACACGCCACCGCAGAGGCTCCTGAGGGTGCTTCCACAGGGAGAAGAGGGAGGAAAAGGCAGCCAAGACAATCTGCTGCTCCTGCCAGTCCTGCTCAGCCCAATCTGGGAGCTGATGGGGAAACGTTTGCCTAATTTATGGGAATACTCCTCCAAAATCTGTTTGCAATGTGCTTTCAGGAGGCATGTCCCTCACTCCATGTGCTGCAGTGGAGGAGGCTAAGCCAGGCATGGAAAAGCTTCTGCCTCCCCTGCCTTCACCTCTGGCTTGCACCCACCCACACCTCATCTCCAGCAACGTGGCCTCGCTCCACCAAACCCTGTTCTGGCAACAGCAGGAGCTCTGTTGCTTCCACAGGAAGATGGTGTGGAAACATTTACCATCAGGTCTCTGGCCGCCAGGCTTTGCTTCACCAGGTGCTTTTTTAAAAGGCAACTTATTCTGCAGCCCCAGGCGAGGAGCCTGTCACTACTGGCTGGAGATGATTGATTTCCAGAGCACGGCCGTGGCTGGGCACGGAGACGGGATACTCAGAACGGGAAAATCAGAAGTCTCTTCCAGTTATTGCAAATCTACACAAGAAGCCAGGCACTTTGTAAGCTAAAACAGAGTAACCCATCAACCTAAAGCCACAGACTGGGAAGCAAAAGTGAGACCAAAGGGGCTAATCCTGCTCAGACGCTGAGCTGGACGGACAGCTGGGACCGGCTATCTTTCATCCCCCGTCCCCATTTGAAACGCTGCGTGGGGAACCCTTCACGGGGATAAACACCAGCAAAAATCTCTCCCGCTTCTCCTTTGGTGGCCGAGGGAAGGGCAGCCGCGGTGCAGGGAGGATTCGCGCTGTCACGGTCCCTCCAGCCCCTTCTCTCCAAGAGATGCTTTTCCCCCCACGCTCCTTGCTTCCCTCCTCCCGCAGCAGCCAGGCTGGGGGGCACGGGACACCTCCCACCACGAGCAGGGCTCCCGGGGCAGCGTGGGGACAGCGTCACCCAGGGCAAGGCTCGCTGGGCTCTCTGGAGAACGCTTACGTTTCTGCTTTTAAACCCTCTTACTGAACTGACCAGTGGTTTTATTAGACCACCTACAGAACTCCCCGTGCCAAAAATAAACCTCCGCAGAGGACTTCTTGTGCTAGCAAATCTGGCAGGTTTTGGAGCAGCCACCTCCTTATTTCCATGGGAATTTTCCACTGGGCCGTGTCACTGCATGTCATTTCTGAAGGGGGGAGTCATAGCAGGGGCTGATGTTGTGGGTGGGAAGAGGACTCCAGGGTGGGAAGAGGAGAGAGGACTCCAGATGCTGCAGTGGTGCCACCACACGCAGGAACAAGCCAGTGGGGCAAGAAGTTCCCGCTCAGCCCCAGACCAGGCAATAACGTGACCGCAAGGGGCCCCAGGAGAGGCTACAGAGCTGGAAGGGAAATTCTCAGAGAGGATAAAAAAAACCAAAACCCAACCACAAAGCGGGGAATTTGACAGCAATAACTTCCCACCAGCACACAGCAGAGGGGAAAACATCCGCGCTGCAGAGGAGCTACCCCACGAAGGCAACTCGGTGGGTAAAACGACCGCAGCTCTTTCTTGCACAAAAGGCCAGCAAAGGCAAAGCAGAGGGTGACAGGTAAGTCAGAAATACGAGCCTCTGAGTGCTCTGAGGTTTTAAGCTCTGGCTGTGGATCTTAACTCACATCTTCTCCCAATTACTGCTGCTGCTTCTGGGAGAGGCTGGTGGTTAACGAGTTCCTCAGCATCTGGCTACCCCATAGACCCTTTGGGAGAAGAGCGCCGTAGAACCAGCTGTTTCTACAGGGATCAGGTTTAAATCAGAGAACGGGGAAGTCAAACGCACAGCCTGGACCTCTGCAGCCCCCCTGTCCAGCCCTTTCTGACCCCACCTTGCACGGCAGCAGGACAGCGTTGCTGGATGCCCAGCCACTGACACTGCTGCCAACTTTGGCATCCAGAGAGACCTGTGTGGGCACAGAATCACAGAATCACCTAGGTTGGAAGGGACCTTTTAAGATCACCTAGTTCAACCAATGAAAAAAAAAAAAACCCAACCAAACAAACCACCACACAAACCCCATCACACCCCAAACAACACCAATCCACTACTAATCCATATCCCTGAGCACCATGTCAACTCATCTCTTGAACACCTCCAGGGATGGTGCCTCA
>JAOQGH010000005.1:2166849-2192193 GCA_025769975.1 Gallinago jamesoni
AGCACCATGTCAACTCATCTCTTGAACACCTCCAGGGATGGTGCCTCAACCCCCTCCCTGGGCAGCCCATTCCAATGTCTGATGACCCCTTCAGTAAAGAAATACTTCCTAATATCTAACCTGAACCTCCCCTGGCGCAACGTGAAGCCATTACCCCTTGTCCTATCATGGACAACGGTAATAATTTAAATAATACACCTAGTCCCAGAAAGCAAAAAAGTTCCCCTGCTCTGAGAAGCACCACAACATCACGGAGCTGCTCTGACCTGAGCTTCAACTCCCACAGCCTTACTGGGCAGGAGGAACAGGGAACACACACCACATCTACAGAAACAACTCCAAACCCAGACCAGGACTTGAAGAAAGGACCATCTTCCCCGTGGCCTCGCTGCCTGGTGCTAAAGCTTCAGCTCTCTCGTGTCAGAGGCATACTTACAGGCAAAATACTGCCAGGGCTCATAGGTAAGGCCAAAGTCAGTAGATCGCTCCAGCACCCAGAGGTCAGGACGAGGGGAATTGGCAAATTTGATCAGGACATACGCCACGTGGAAGAGCTGAAAGAAAGGAACACGGAGTTAGCTGGCTGCTTAAGGCATCACGAAATCCAGGGAGAGCTCAGTGGTATTGGATAATGCTGGATAAACGAGCTGGCGCTTTGCAGATCCCGCTGCTCACGAGCAGCTCACAAGTGGAGCAAAATCCGCCGTATCTAAACGGTAAAACGTGGCTGCTGGGGAGAGACAGATTAGGGAGCTCTGAACACAAATAAACCTCAGACTCTGTGGCTGCGGGCTGCACGCAGGAGGCTGTGCTGGGCAGCACCTCGGCTCAGCCTCGACCCGCGCTGGCACCAGTACAGACCAGTGCCCCGCCAGGGCCCTGCCAAGGGACCCTCACCCTGGCTTGGTGAGGGGAAGGCTTGGTCCCCACCACCACGCTCTGCAAGGGCATCATGAAGAGCTACGAAGCTGTTCTGGGGGACTTGGTGACACCTGGACTTTATACCCACACCAGCCTGGGCACACCTGACTGCACCTTGCCCACCATATCACAGAATCCTTGTTTGTTGCTTCTTTTTTCCTTTTTAAAGGCTCTCTACGCGGCAGCCCTGCTTCACCCACCCAACCTGTGGTTTTAAGTTGGTTGGAGAAAGTCCCCAGCATAGCTCCTCTTCCCCAGGTGCCACCAGGAGGGGACAGCAGGAGACCCACCAGGCTTCACCCCAGCTCTGACTCCGGGCTGCTCCCATTTGTCTGGACCCCGAGGTGTGCTCACACACCCTCGCCAAGAATAAAATAAACGTGAATGTCAGTGCTAGAGAGAAACAAAAGCCGCAGCAGAATTTCCCTTCCCCGGCTGGCACGGGCTCGCTCCAAGAATCCCCACTCCATCATCCTGTCACAAAGTGATATTTAAAGGCAAATAAAGTTCTCTTATCAGAGAAAATTCCTAACGTCAAAAACAATCCAAAAGGGAGTTCAGTACTTGAAAAGCAGAGATTTATAGCTCAGGAGTCCCTCCTTGCACAAAGCTGGTGCTGTATGAGCATGCAGCCCCCAAAGAGTAACAGGTTCCCAGAGGGACACTTCTCCGAGGGGAGGAAGAGGAGGGCTCCGTGCCTGTCTCAGCCATAACCGAGTGCAGGGGGGCAGAGCAGCAGCCCCCACCTCACCCTGCCCCGCCACACACGATGTCAGCCAGCATTAATAATAACATGCTTCCAAAACAGCCCTGACAACCAACTGGAGACTTTTCAAGGGGAAAAAGAGAGAAGGAAGAGGCATTTAAATCCACCAAGACATCCATAAAGTACACGTCTTGCTGTGGTCGGTCAGTGAGGGGGGCTGAGTGCTGCCGTGGGGAGCAGGAGGATGGGTGCAGCCCCATGGACCTGCATCAGCTCAGTCTCCTCCTCAGCAGGACACACGGACAAAAGCTTCCTCAGGCTCCCGCCAGACACTGCTCTGGCTCCAGGGGCACCTTCTCCTCCACGTACTGGGGATTGTGCTGGCTCCCACCACAGACTGGTGGTACCTGGACTCACGCCTGGCTGTAGGCTAAGGGGGCTTGAGAGAGATGCTCGGGGAGCAGTGACTGGACCCAGCTGGGATACCCGTGTGATCCTGAAGCATGGCAGGGCAGAGATTGTTCTGCAGCCAAAACCAGGCAGGAGGGTGGGATCTGTCACCGCTCTCAGGGTTTGCACCGCTAAGGACCAGTGCCATCCAGAATGAAGAAATCAAAGCGCTCACCCAACACAGGTCCCTGATGCCAAAAGAATTGTGGGCCCAGTCGAGGGGTAAGCTAACATCATTTTCAAGTTCCTAAAACCTAAAGAAAATCAGACCTAAATGCTGCCTTAATTCCCCAATGCAACCTGTGTGCTGTTGGGGCACACAAGACAGCTTTTTATGGAGGAACAGCATTTTCTGCCCAAAACCCTCTCAGTGGAGCTGATATTTGTTAGTGAAGCCCAAGAGGCTTCAGCTCCAGCAGCTGCTGTCTCTGTGGGACCAGTTCTCCCAGCTTAACATCTGCCTCCTGGCACGGGAACAGGGCTGAGCACCAGCCAGTGATACCTTCCCTCCACTGCAAATCCTGCTCCGGCTTCATTCTACAGGGAACACATGGATGCTCCTGCTGGAATCTGGCATAGCCTTTTGCTGGACAAAATTCCCCACGGCTCCAGCGTTACCTGCACGTGTTCTGGTCTCAGGCACTGGGGTGTCTGCTCTGAATGAAGAGCAACCACAAACATACAGAAACGTGAGGCACGTCCCCGTCTTCTGCATTTATCTTTCTGCAAAGCCAGCTGTGGGCTTAAAGTCAGTAAATCCCATGGAGTTTCTGGGGGGGTCCTCCTTGCTGTCCAGTTCCGTGCTGGAAAGAAATGTTCCTAATTAAATGTCCTCGGATCCAGTCTCCTCTCACGCTTCCAGCTCTGAGAAGTCCCCTGCCTCTGGAGAGCGTGGATTACGAACCAGTCAAACTGGTGCACAGTGAGAGTCGGTTTTTGCACAAGCACTGAAACGGGATGCAAAGCCCAGCCTAGGGCTCGGGGCTTTACAGAGGGAAAAAACAGTCAGAAAAAAAGAACTGGTGCTGCTGGTTGCGAGCCCTGGGACTGGGGATGGGGGGGGGTCAGGCAGCGCAGGGGCTCAGGACCTGCCAAAGCCCTCTCTGGCTGAGAGAAGGGGATGTCGCTGGTTTCAGTACGCTTCATGTCACGGAAGATGTGGGTTTGTGCATGTAACACACACATGCACACACGTTGGGCACTGGGGAGAACTGGGAGCTCTCCGAAGGACCAGTCCCACCCTCACTGGCAGGGTTAAATATCCAAGGCCACGGCTAGCACGCTGACTTTTTATCCTTATTGTTGCTTTTCAGAGGGAAGACCAAGAACTCCCGGGTTCTTGCTGGATCAGCCTCAGTATCTCAGCCGAAGCCCAGTCGGAATATCCCCATCCTGCTCCCTCTCTCAAAGCCAAACACATTCCTCTGCTCCATACCCACACCCACCGGTGGCACGGCCGTGTGCTGTTAGGCTGAGTTTTACCCCAGTTGATAAAATCACCGCGATTTTGGGACAGAAAGCAGCCAGCCAATGTTACACACCCCCTCCCCACCCCGGCTCGGAAGGGTTGGGGTCACTCCTCCACGGAGCACAGAAACATCCAGGAGTCTGTGGCCGCAGTGAACCCGCTGTCCTGCTATTCAGAGGGATTTTTGTCAAATCTGGCGAGTGCCCTGCCCCTCCACGCACCACCCTCATCTTGCCGGAATAAGTAAGGGCAGATTGCCTGCTTCAAGTGCATATGCTGAGAAAACTCAGAGAGATACAAAGAGGGAGCAGTAGCTCTAAAAATAGAGCTGGCAGAAAAGCCAGACTTTTCATTCCCTGTTTAGTTCCAGTACAGTTCTGCCCAACCAATATTGCAAGAGAAATGGTCGGGTTTTTTTTCCGAAGCCTTTATTTAGCTCCAATTATCAGTCAGATGAATAAAAACCTCTATGCTCCCAGCCTCTTGGGCAGTCTTTTTCCCTTCTCCACGGAGGAAGGAGGCAAAGCAGCTCGTTTGATGCACACACTTGTCTCCTGGCAGATCCTTTGCTCTCACCTCCTCTGAAAGCGTGCCAGGTACAACCCAACCCCGACCACCCCCCGGGATTTCACGAAACGGAGTTTTCAGCCAGGAAATTCTGACAGGAGTATTTTAATTAGCAACCAACTTTCTCTGAAAATAGTAACATCCCTACATCTAGCTGATGTTGCTGTTAGGGGTTTTGAAGCGTGTTTCCTTAGTAACAATCACTTGTGGCTGCCCCGCTGCCTGGAAGGATGGAGCAAGTCCCGAAGCCAGGAGAGGAAGGTGGAGATGAGGGCATTTCCATCCCTCTGCATGGTCGGATAGTGGGCAGCTTTATCCAGCACCAAAACCCCATGGAAATATAATCCTGGTTCCTGCCCAGTGTGCCTGTGCACAGACTTGGAGAGTAAAGCCAGGACCCAGAGAGGCAAGAGAAACTCAGCTGCTTGTGGAGCAGCATCTTCTCTGTCTGTCCATCCATCCATCCATCCGTCTGCCTGCAGGAACAGCACACAATGGCAAACTCACACTTTTCCACTCCATTCCCTCCCTCGAGACACTGATTTCAGTTTTCCAGCTCTGGGAAGTACACGTGGAACCAAGACAGCAAAGTGGACCCAGCCACATCCTGCATCTCTTTGGTGAATTCTCACCGATATTCCTCCGAGGAGCCCCAAAGCCACCCAGCAACATCCAATAAACAAAATAAATCTTCACGTTGTTGGAATATTGGTAACTGCATTTTGACAAACAGCAAGAGAAGCCCTTTCCTTTGTCCTCTGACAGCCAGGTACCAGCAGGCTACATTGGCCAGGAGCAACACACAGCTCTACTCCCAGCCCAGGAGTAGTTTATACAGCAAACCACCCTTTAATTTTCTGTAGGACAGATTTATTACCTTTGGTGTTGACTTATTAAAATAGCACCATGTGAAAACAAAGTGGTTTGTCTCTTCCTAACCGCCGCCCAGCATCCCTGCGGAGCAGGCGTGTGGCTGGTGTTACCAGCGCTGCCCTATTCCTGCCGGGATTTCCTGGAAGGATCGGGGGGATCGGGCCAGCAGGTGAGGCTGGATGGCAATAAATCCCACTCCTCGGGGGCACACGAGGCCCCCTGGAGAGGGTGCAGCACGGCTGGGAGCGGTGGGCAGCCCAGGGGGCTTCAGAGCGGGCACCGAGGGGCAGAGAGCACCCCCGTCGGGGTCACTGCACAGCAGAACCAGACACCCACAGAACCTGAGCCAAGCAGGGAAAGCAGAGGAAATCCAGATGAACCATTTCAAAACCACTGCGGAAAGTCGTGGTTTGGGTTTTTTTTTAATTTTTCCCCTGATGCTCTTGCTTCCTCCCGAGCCCATCCATGCCTCAGGTACTGCCCTGGTCCAAGGCAGCCCACCTGGAAGAGGTGGTGGGGGTCAGAGCCTGGATGGGGCTATCGGTCCCCAGCCCCAGGGAAGAGCAGAGAGCACAGGTCACCTCTGTCCGCAGCCCCCGTGGCCACCAGCGTGCAGGCAAATGGTTGCCCAGCTCCCACGGGCACGCTGAGCGCTCGACAGGCTTGGAAACACTCGGCACCGCGTCTGCTCTTCCCAGCGGTGGCAGAAGCCAAAGCTAACAGAGATCAAGCCTCCTCGGGCACCTCGCAAACAAGTATGGGGAAGGTGAAAAGGCCCTGGAAAGCCAGAGAGCTTCTGACTTGCTTTGAATTTCCCTAGGTCAGTGATCTGCCACTTCTACATCCTTTGCCTGTAATCATTTATCCTCACGGAAGAAATGGCTTTACTCATTAACAGCCCGACTGTCCCCCTGCTGAGCTTCTGCTGTCTTACAGCAGATTTATTTCCTCCTAGCCCATACGTCAGGATCCTTTATTAAAATATCTCACATTTAGCTGCTGCTAAGTATGTGCCTGCCTTGTATTTCCAATCACACCAGAACTATTTCAGCCCTTCTCAGCAGTAAAAAAAGGTGCTTCCCCTCCAAGCAGACACAGCTTTTTATACATCACTTTTAATAAAATACTCAAGTCCCTGAGACCAAACAAACTGCTCACAAAAAAAAGCACAAAAGTCAGTGTTTGAAAGATGGGCGTGTACCGAAACCACACACTTTGCCCCCATTTCCCTCTTTTGCTCCCAGCACCTCCCGCCTCTTTTGCGTCTGTGTGTGTGTGTCAACACCTCACTCCGAAAAATAAAGGGCTTTTTCCAAATGATTCATGCAGGGTGACAGCGTTCTGGATGAGATCTTCCCATACACTTGTATCCCAAGATTTTGATAGCCAAGTTTCAGAAACCACCACCCGTCCCCTTTCACCGCCTGCAGAGTCTGCTGCAACTCATCACACCCAGGCTCAGAGACCCTTCACGGTGCCCCACGCTGCTCATGGAGAAACCCGAGGGGCCGGCCCCAGGTGCTGGGTTAGCCCTCACCTTCCTCCAGAAAGGCTGGGACGAGGCAGAGTCTCGGGGGCAGCTGCTCCGGGGGGTGACAGCCACCCCTGGCCTGTCACACACCCCAGAGCCCCGCGGGGACCCAAGCCCGAGACCCCCGCAGGAGGGGGCAGAACGGCCACGCTGTAATTATCCAAAATCTCAGAGAGAGCTGAGAGCCAGGACTCGGGGAAAGGGAAGGGACTGAGTTTTGCACCAACCCCTTTTCTAAGTTTTTATGATTTCCCCCCCCCCCCCCAAAACTCACGGGTTTTATTGAGGGAGATCAAAGCAAACACTCTCCTGGAAACCAAAGATTGGGAACCACCAGCCAGCGTGAAACCTGCTCGGTGTCACGACCAAGAGCAGCAACAACCCAACCGCCTGTAACAATAGATATTATTTTCTAAACAGCGCCCGTTCCCTCTCTGAGCGGCTCGGCTTTGGCAAACAGCTGATAAAGCATTTTCCACAAAGGCTTTTTTTCTTTAAACACCACTTCTGAGAACGGTTTGGCTCGTTCACCGATTTCACACACATGCGGGATTTGGGGAGAATCCCATTAAATCTGTGCCCGCCCGAAGCTGCAAACAGCAAGTGCCACAGGGGCACAGGCACAGCGTCCCGGGGGTGCTGACACACCAACCTCTGCACGCTCAAACACAAGCTTGTGCTTAAACCCCAGCGGGTGGGGGTCCTTCTGAACTGAGCATCGTCCCTTTCCTGTGTCACTGTACCACCCGGGTGTCACTTACTGGAGGCAGACGTGCCCACGGTGGGTGTAGGTAACCGGAGGTGTCACAGCAGAGCAAAACGGGGTGGGCACAGCAGGGATGGCTGGAATTCCTCAGGATGAGGCTGCAGTCACTCCCAGATAAGGGCTTTGCCCACACCAGGCTCTCTCTGTGCATGAGGAGATACCCCGCACTCTGCTGAGACAGCCTTTGCGCCCTCTCGGATGCTGGGAGAAGTGAGAAGTAGCCCCCTAGAGACAAGACTTAAATATCTGTCTTTTAGCCCAAAGTTGAACTAGCACCCCCTCGGCGAAGGGCTAAGTGGGCTCTCCTGCCACCACAACGGGGACAGCCTTGGGCAGCCCATAAAGGGGACAAACGGTGGCCCAGCAAGGGCTGTCCAGCCCAGGAGCAGGCTGAGGACGTGGGACACGGAGAGGAGAAGGTGCCCCAACCCTGGGGACTGGGACCCTCCCCAGCTGCTCTAATGCTCACGGAAACCCAGCACGATGGGGGCCCTAAAGACACCCTGAAACCCTCCTCATCCTTCAGGGATAACACACGGTACCTGTACTCAGGAGTTCAGATCCTCAGAGTATTTACCTTGAGGTGTCAGTTGTCTCTGACTGTCAAATGCTTCTAGGAAGCTTCTGGGAATGTTTTCTGGGAGTCGGGTGTTCCGGGAAACTATCAGCATCATAATTAGTCACTGGCAGGATTAGCAGTTCACGTCAGGTTCTTCCAAAGGGCTATGTTCCTCCCACTAAAATAAGGCATTACTTTCACAGAGGGGTGAGGAAGAAAGTGGATAAAGGAAGAAAACTGGAAAATATCTGGAATGGGTCTCTGGACTCCTGGAGGCATGAGGGGCACCAACAGACAGAGGGGTTTCCACAGCCCTGGCTGTGAAATAATGGGTGCTTCCTGCGGGAGCAAAGAAGCCAAACTGCCTGGAGCAGCTTCATGAGAGAGGAGAGCAACGAGCAGAAAAGACTTGGTATTAAAGAGGAATTTAACTGGAAGTCACTCAAATTGGATTTTTTTTTTAAATCTAGCCACCTACATGATGATGGCTTTGAGCAGAAAAAAAACCCACATTGTTCTTGAGGCTGGTTCTGAGAGTCCCTCAGTGCATTGCCTTAATTCTCCTGCCTTGAACCAACAGGGGGTTGTGACTAATTTTAGCAAAACAAAAAATATACCAGCAAAGACTCTAGTAATCCCAAAACATACAGAAAAATTGCAACTTTCTATAAATAGAAAAATGAGGGGGGTTCCTGCTCACTAGTACTAATTGGCTTCTTTGCATCCTAAATCTGAAATTGCTAAGAAAAAGCATGACTCGAGGGCTTTAATCTGACAGCAGTTATTCGAGACAGCAAGAAGCAGCAGCTCTTCAGGGGGCTGTCAATTCTCACACAGGGAGAGTATTATTATTTTCAAAAATACAGAACCCAGCCCATCACTTTACCACATTATTCTTTACAGTTTCTCTTTATGAATTTCAGCATCTTGCATGTAAAATCTGTTACCTAACAGAACTCAGGGCATCTATTTTGCATTATGTGAATCAGTAAATAAATGAAAACAATAGGCTATAAGATGAGATCTCTGAGGGAAAGTCTTTTTGAGCTATTAGTTCAAAATGGTGATTAATAGCAACGGGCCTTCTCTTTTTCTTCTATGCCATGGCAACAGCTGGAAGCCAAAACCAATTTACAATCCAAGCAAAGAACAGCAACAGAAGACCCAATGGGCAGATCCAGTTTTATTTGTGCCCCACAAGCCTCAGAGATTTACTTTTCCTAATGGGAAAAAACTGACTCAGTTTTTAATGCCAGTTAGACCTCAAGAGGCTAAAAAAAAAAATAATCTCCTTAGAGTGTCCCATCCTACTGTGGCAAATTTTAGACCATGAGCATGTGCCCAACCTGGAGGGATGTGTCTGGTTTCCATGCCCAGGGTGAAGGACTCGGTGCCTCACGCTGAGCTCCAGCACAGCACTACTCTGGAAATTAACCTTTTAAGCCCACTTCCCTCTGCATCCATCTGGGTCATCCTCCAACGCTCCCGTCCACACTGACCACCTCACAGAACCACAGAACGACAGGGGGTTGGAAGGGACCTCTGGAGATCATCTAGTCCACCTCCCTGGAGAGCAGCTCACCCCAATGCCACCTTCGCTCAGGGAACAATCTTACACCAGTAAGATCCCAGACCAACTGGGTGCCCTGTGAAGGAAGACTGGAACAACAGGCAATGCACACGTACGAAGGAGAGGATGACACAGTGTTTTGGCCACACGGCTGAAAACCCCCATCTATCCATCTATCCATTACTTCTGGCTGCGTAGAGGGGAGAAGGTCCAACTTCAGAGAAAAACCCGTTGCTCTTTTCCTCCCCAGTGACTGTCCATCTCTGCAGACAAAGCTCTAGCAGGGCTGGAGGAGAGCCCAGCCCAGCCCCATCTACTGCCAGACTGTCCCAGCAGCTGAATATACAGGCTGTAAGGGCTCCCTGGGCATCCGCTCCTGGGACAGAGAAAGAATGGGCTTGAAGTCAAGAGCTGTAATACTTTAATAACGATGGCCCTGCCTGGTACCTCCTGTTTACCCACATGCAGCCCAACGGCGCAGAAACTATGACCCTGAGAACGGGGAAAAGAAAGGATTCCATTAAAAGACCATGTTCATCCCTCTGCCAGCCAAGGACAACGTCACCACGAGAGTATTTCACCAAGAGTTTGCCAGTCAGAGCTCAGAACTGCTCCCAAGCTTTCTCATCTCCTCCAAGTACAATTTAACAGCTCTCAGTTAATTAGGTTAACTGTCCACCCAGCTGCATGCGTGCTGAGATGCAGAGAATAAAGCGCCCCCAGTCACGGATTGTTTGCTTTTAAAACATATAGAAGGAATCCGTGACTTTGGCAGCAAGTCATTGAAGCCTGGCACATTCCAGACCCAGATGTATGGGCACAGCTGGGAGAAAGCATGGTCTGGGGTCCAGAGCAGCAGAGCTCAGAGCTCCTGGTGGTCTCAGCTCCTCCAGGCTCTGCCCAGGCTGTGGCCCCTTCTCCGAGAACCCTCCTGGGAGGAGGCTTGGGAGAGCAGAGGGGCTCCTGTGAGCCCCCACCACTTCGGGCACACACGGTTTGGGGGATGCAAAGTGTTTGTGTCCTTAGAAATAAAAGCCAAGGCGAAGACTCAGTGGATCTGTGAGTGGAGCTGCCTTCCCCGGTCCGAGGGCTCCCACACAACCCGGCAGGAATTTCAGAGCACGTTGGGCCAAAAATTCCTCAACTTCCTCCAAACAGCAAACATCTCCTCGCTAAGAAATCTGGGCTGACCTTTCATACTGCTTCGTTTCTCCTGCTCCACAATTAAGAAGTGGCAGCAGCAGCACAGCACGGCCATCAATTTTTTGCACCATTTCTGTAGGGAGACAGCACCCCGATAAAGCCGGGGTGCCTACCAACGGGGTACCCCCAAGGGCGTTCCAAGCCAGGCAAAGAAATGGGTACAGTCAGAAAGGAGAGCCCCCCCAGTTCTCAGTGTGGGTCCAAAGCCAGAGGAAGGCAGAGAGCCCGAGCTCCCTCTCAAGCTCCTATGAGATTTAACACTTTGCTATTTTCAAAACCATCCTTCGAGACAGGATTTTGGTTTGGAAGCATCTTAAACCCCCTGGAGCCAGCACGATCCTGCAAACAGTTCCTATAGCTCATTGCATCTCCCCGTCATCCCTCTGCCTTCAGCACCTCCCGAACTCGGGGAATTAAAGAAACCTGCCACGCAGACCGGCAGGAGACCTCTCCCCATCGGGTTAACAAATCCCTAAGGATACAACACCGCTTCCCGACAAGCTGGGGTGGGAGGGGAGAAAGTCAAGACAAAATGCTCAGTGATGAATTTCTCCTCTTTGTAGAAGTGTCAGCCATCACAAGATGGATTTGTGGAACAAGAATGCAGGGGAGGGAAAGCCGAGGAGGGTACGTGAGAGACCGTGTGATTTAGGCCAGGTACAAGAGCAAATTCCTTTAAATGGACTATGATTAAAAAAAAAATAAAAATTCTGTGGAGTAATATATATGATGTAATACAGGCCTGAACAGAATGAACCCGTGTCTAAGAGGTGGTCCCAGTTACACCTGAAGCTGTTTCAGGTACTGCCCAGGCTGAGCAGAGGGGCCGGTGAGAAAAGTCAGCGTCCTGACAGGCAAGAATTTTACATCTCCTTGAACTTTCCGGCCTCCCAGTCCACCCCTGCTCTCTGGAGTACATTATCTCTGCTCCCAGGGTTTACTCCAGCCTTTTATTGTCATCTTATCTCCAGCCTCTTCCTGCCCCAGCTTCAAAAAGAACATGTAATGTCACAGAACAATATGAATAAGCCAAGAGAAAAAAAAAAGTACATATATATATATATATATATACACATACACCAGTGCAAGCTCTTTTGCAACCTGTCTCTCCAGCACGCTTACAGAGCCAGGATGGGGTTTTGCATGCAGAGATGGGAGAAGTCATCTCCCCTGGCTGATGAGGACAGGGTAACTACAAAATTCCTCCAGTGCAGCTTGGTGAAGCACTGGTCAAACTGGACAGACCATCTGCAGCCCATCACTAACCTCAAGCATCCACTGGGCTCATGGGAGGAAGAGAAAGGGCAAACATAGCTCAGCTACATTTGTGCCAGGACCATAAAACACAGTCTGCTCTTGGGTACGATGGACTAATTAAGCAGCCTATCTGCAATCCATGGGGCAACCCTTTTAGGACAACAATAGTTGATTTTTGTAGTGGTATTTGTGAGGCTGCACTGAAAAATGTTTCCCAGGAGCTGGAGAAAACCACCTTCTCTCTCTGGCTGAGCCAACCACGTCCTAGAGATCTTTTCTCTGGACAATATGCACACTCAGGACTACTGGGAGAAATCTCTCGGGCTGTCAACCCAGCAAGAGGGATCCCAGGGGGCAGGCAGCCCCCTCCCTCGACAGCACAGCAGGACGGACACGTCTAGGGGGACATGGACCCAGAGCAGCAGGTACCAGAAAGGCACCTGAGTTACCTCACTCAGCAAAGTGCAGGACAACAAGCCCTACAGCTCCCCTCCTCCGCCAGGTTTAAATAAAAAATAAAATAAATAAATCAAAAAAAAACCCAAAAATCCCTGGTCCCAGCACCTCCCACGCAGGCCAGAGCTCACAAGTCACAGCCTCAACCAGAGCCCAGGCAGCCGCTACGGGATTTTTGTGCAAGGCTCCATCTGCCCAGGACAAGCCGTTATGACACCGGGGGCTCCACCGGAGACAGACGTCATCTCCCAAGATAAGGCTGGTCTGTGGGGAAAGGAAATTGGCTGCTTCGTTTCAAACCAGACCTCCCCTGCAAGCACCTTTTTGCATACGCTTGCATCTCCTCACCCCCCCGTGGGTCAGCGGGGGGGCTCCTACAACAGCAGAGCCCGGGAATAAATCACTGCAGCGGGCTCCCCGCCAGCAGCGAGGGCTGCTGTGAAACAGCCCTCCCTGGGACCGGCTTAATTGGACCCTTTAGACTCACTTCACATTTCCAAAAGAGGCCACCGTCCCCCAGCGCTAGTCGCTCGTTGCAGAAGCAAGCTCAGGAGCCCCATCCATCAACGCCTGATGCTAACGAAGACCAGGAAGCAATTAGCAATCCCCTCCCGACCACCTCATCAGGGGTTTCTGAAACCTAGATGTGCCGCAGGGTGTTCACCTACTCTGGCTCCACTGCAAGGCTCCTGCAAAGCAGCTTTGAGGTCACCCGGGCTATTCGGGTTTCGTGTTATTTTTAGGGCTCCAAATTATGCAGGGATATCCGGGAAGACTTCACAGATCTAGTCCAATTCCCATAGAGTTCAAGACCAAACTGCTCACAAACTCATTTTATCCTCAGGGGTTTTTTCTTAATGTTTGGCTTATGGCCTCCTGCTTCTATTGGTATTTTAATTCTTTTTTAAAAATGCTATTAAACAGTATTTTAGAAGGAAAAATATGCTGCAGTCTTTGTGGGCGAAACAGATATTTTGAAACATTTCCCACATTGAGAATGAAGGTCCAGAAGGGCTGAAAAGCCCATTCACGTCCTGCCTCTCCCGTTATCTTCAGGCTGTTGCTACTAAAAACAGGGAAGAGATAAAAAGGATGGAGACATCCTTATACGTAGTCCATCCACATCGGTACACAGGCAGGAGGGAGCTTGACAGGTGACTTGAGTGTCAGGTTAGTCTTTGCAGAGATGGCATTCACAACACAAACAGCCCTCACACCCATTCCCACGTGGGTATCTGTGTGCCTAGACACCCCCCGGGTATCTGTGTGCCTCCTCACATCCCCAGACACCCCCCGGGCTGCATGAGAGCCGTCCATCCCAGCTGCTCCATCCCAGCTGCGGAACAGGGACCGCACCAGAGACTGAGAGAAACCACCATCCCACCTGCTGGACTCCTCCTGCCTTTCCTGCCTGAGAGATCCCTCAGTCCCATGGCCCAGCTCTGCTCTTTCAATCATCTCAGCTCCCAGGTGGGGTTATATTGGCTCATACTCCTTTGAATTTCAACTAGTCCATAGCAAAATTTTCAATATTTTTTTTTCTCACTCCACAGATTATCATCTACAGCATCAGCCACTGCTGCTCTGCTCCAAGAGCTTATTCATGGATTACACCACCTCTTCCATGAGCTGATTCAGACCATGGCTTGCTGTTAACCGTTGATGACAACTTCTCTCTCCATCTCTCTGTCTTTCTGAGACGATCCCCTGAGATCCAGGTGTTGCCATCACCACCCTGGGGGAGCCCCAGCCACACGCAGTGACTACAGACACCAATGCTTGCAGATGCCTGAATTGATCTCCTCTAACTCCATGCACCTTCTTGACCAAAGAGGGGAAGTATGTGCCAGATTTCAGCACCTTAATTACCCAAGTTTCACTGGAATAATCGCAAGGTGGTGTCCTGCAACCCTCTTTTTGTGGAAGTGCCCAGGAAGGCCTGGCCAAGACGACCAGAAGCTCGGAAGCTGGAGCATCCCTGCTCTGAGCAAAGCCAACACTGGCAGAGGAGGGAATACTCCACCAAGCTGGAACTCACCCCTCCTCCTCTTCATCCAAAATAGCCCCACGGCTGGCTCCTCGGGCTTGCTCCAGGACCCGACTGCTCCGGGGTCAGGCGAGGAGAGAGGAGCCAGAGGCTGGAGAAGCGCTGTTGGGCGGAAGGGGTAGCGCTGGAAGATCAATGCAGAGGGGCTGCTAAGGATGGGTCAGCAGTTCCGCTTCGGTTTTTGGGTGTTGGGGGTTGGTTTTATTTTTTTAATGAACACAAAGCTGCCTGAAGGCAGAACCAGACACTTGGGTTAGGGAATCCATACCCAAATAAAGCCACTGCACAGCTTGGGGACAGGGGATATATTAAGGCAAGACCCCAGCCCATTCATCCCGCCGGTGTTGGCTCCCCGCCGCAGCCAGCTCGGCTCACCGCGTGCTGCTGTGCAGAAAACAAATGACACTACCTCACTTGTCTACAGCATATTATGCTTTGAAATATTTATTGCCACCCCAATCGGAAAAAAGAAACATTTCTCTCTTGCACATAATGAAGAACACATTTCCAGTACTTAACAGCTGGAAGCTGGAAAGGTGGCCAAAGAAAATCCCTAACTATTTTTTTTTTTTTTTTCTTTTTAAAGTAAGCATCTGGAAAACTAATTTGCTGGGGAAGAGGAATGCTCCCAAACCAACCCAGGGAAAGAGTCAATTAAACTCGGTCACAATTCACAGGCAGGAGCCGATAAGACCGTGATATCAACAACGTGTTTGCTGTCTGCCCCTGGCTGTTTGACTCCAGGAGGATGAAAAGAGGCTGCATTTATTTAATGAAATGTAGCAACTCCCCCAGGCAGAGATTTTCAGCATGGTTTCGATCAGCCACTGAAATAATCAGGGAATTCTTTAATCTCCACCCCACATCTTTTCGGCTGACACGCTCCGGGTGACGCTAGCTCTTCACTGTCCCCCTGGGATGCCAAGTCCCCTCAGCCCCTTCAGCTTCTAGCTCTGCCTGAGACCAGCTCCTCCAGCCCAGGCTGGCAGGAATGGAGCAAAGGGAATGACAACTGGCACACAGGCCTGCGAGAAAAATACTGCTTTGTCCAGTCCAGGCCTTCCCACTAACCCTTCTGAACCACCAGGGAACCCCTACTGCTTTCCTCCCACTGTTACACACCCCCCCCTGCTCCCCGAGAACACCCCAAGGTCTGGAGCCCATCATCGATGGGAAGTCACGGAGCAGCAAGAGGGAGCAGGGCTACACCATCCATGTCCTTCATCACGTCTCAATCCTGACAACCTCAGGCTGCTGCCAGGTTGCCCAAACCTTCCTCTGCCTCAGGCACCTCCACCTGGGGGGGCTACAGCACATCCAGCCCAATAGGACCCCCCCCCCAGGACAGAGCTTCTTGCCCCCACACCCCAGGATGCCCCCGTTGCTATCTGCAGAAGCTGCTGAGAACAGAAACTCTCTGCTTTGGACGGGCTGTCTGGGAAAATGTTCCTCCTCCAAATTTCATGACAGGTTCGAATTCTTTCGGAGGGAGGACTGACGTGGGGCTGTGTTATTGTAACTAATAACAGGAAATTAATGGTTCGCCATGTGGAGGGACAGAAGGCAGTCCCTCTGGGGCAGGCTGCTGACTGTCCCCAATATGGCCGTCCCCTCCATGCTGGCTGTGGAGCAGGGGACTCCCAAAAGCCCCAGAGACCCCTCAGGGGAACAGATACAAGGGAAGAGGGAAGGCACCATCCAGAGACAAAGCCTTCCTACGTGTCCCATAGCTGTGGGGCAACTGGAGCCTGAAAGCTGTTGTCTGGGTCTATTTATCTACCCTGGACTCCAAAGACATGTCCAAAGTGAAGCGTGTCACCTCCTCTGCCTTGGGGACAGGCAAAGAGACCCCCCCCTCCCTTACTGGGTCCCCGGCTGCCACTTACCAGGGAGAAAAGCTGCTCCTGGCAAACGCAAGACATTTCTTTTTGAGAAAGATAACTGAATGCTGGAAAACAGCGTGAGCTGGGTCTCTCTCTCAGCAGCCCAGCGGGCTCTGCCAGAACAAACAGGGCATCAAATAAACAAGGCATTGAGACGAAGCACGCTGCCCACACGTGCGGCCGCTCTGCTCTCCAGCCCCAGTGGCTCCTGCGGCTCAGACATCGGTGGCCAGATGCTCTTCCCCGGGCGGCCTCGGGGGTGCTTCACCACGGAAAGCAGGTCTTGGTGCTGACAGACAAGCCCAGCTCGAACGCAGTGGCTGCACTTCGCTGAGGACTGATGTTTTCGATACACCTCCGGCCGTCCTGGCCAGCAAGGTGTTGGCACACAAAGCCGCAGCCGACTGGGAAAGACATTACCGCCAACTGGGAAGGACATCACTGCCAACTGGGAAGGACATCACCGCCGTGAGCCCCTCTGCTGCGGCAGCACGAGGAGCAGCACCATCCTCCTGCTCACAGCCCCAACAGCGCATCTCGGGGGGACGAGGCACCCGCGCTGCCCAGCAGCTGAGGAAGAGGAGCAGCCCCAAGTTTTCTCCATCCCAGCAGCACCTTTCAGGTCCTGCTTCTGCCCCAGTTTCAGATCCAGGGGGTTTCTATTCGCGGGGAGCTGTCGGCCCCTCTCCCTTTCAGCAACCCGAGCCAGGGCAGCTACGCCACTGGCGCCTCCATCCTGTCCTGGCCCTGGGGACACGGAGGCATGTGGGGCAGGGACACTCAGCCACGCCAGCTCTCACTGCTGACGGGAGACACAGAGGCTGGGACAAAGCCTTTCCAGTACCAGAGAGCATCCCGAGATGCACAACAGCCGTCTCACCTTCCCGCCTTCCTGGTGGTGTTGGTCCATGGTAACCCATTGGTCCCACCAGCGCAGAAATCCAAGCCCTCATCCCCACTCCCTGATCAGAAAATACCGTCACCAGGGGGATTTACTGCCCCTCTACGCAAGAAAACAGGACAGCAATTCAAGTACTAGTTATGGGTACAGTGTGAACACAGGATAACAAACTCAGCGTGCCCCAAGCACCCTGCGTGTCCTCACCGGAGAGGTGTGGGGCCACCAGCCCCACAGCCCACCTGCACCAGGCTCTGGGATTGGCTCTGCCATGGGCAGGGACAGCGAGAGGAGCAGCACACGGGGGGTGTCACGCTACCCCCACTGCTGCTGGCCACCGCCTGCATCCCTGCTGCTTCTCGGAGCAAGAATGAAGGACACAGGCTACTTTGGAAGCAGCAGAAACCCGTCATGCTCCTATGAGATTATTGAGAAGCCTTTTAACATCCTGGTGTGAGCATCCCAAAACACCTTTAGAGCAGCTGCAGAGAGAAGCCATGTAACTTCTACCCTTGGCTGAATGCTCGCAGCTCTTCTCGAGGCAGGGACCGTGTGCGTGCAGTTCAGCATTACATACAGCCCCTGTATAACAGGAATATAAACACCCTGGGTCAGTCAGAAGTGCTGTCAGGAAGAAGCTGTTCCCTGGGCAGGACACGCACTGACCTGGGCACATTTGACTCACAAGCGGTGCGAGGGAGACCACAGTACTGCAGGGCTCTGCTCCCGGGGGGGGGACGACTTATAAATATTTTCCAGGGTAAACATTTGTAAATAGTGTCTTTCAACTCGTCGGAGAAAAGATTCTTGATCTCCTGTTTTCAAAAGGCAGTCGTCATCTCCAAAGGAGGGGAGGCAAAGCCGTTCAAGCAAACCGGGTAGCTACAAGCCATCCACACTGTTTGGCACCCGCCTCCAGAGCTGCTGTGGTGGGTGTTTGCACAAGCAAAGCCAGCCCTGCGATGCTCCCAGCACCATTCCCAGGAGCGGGGCACATCGCCCTGATGGCCTCCAGAAAGGGGATCTGCCCCAGGAAACGCCATCGCCTCCAGAGCTCCGCTGCCGAGGGACAGGGGCTGCTCTGCTGGGATCAGAGGGCAGTGGGCTGGCATCCATCTCCGAGCCTCATGGTTCACGAAATCAATCCACGGACTGCGGCAGTAATTTTGCCTCCTCTGCTCTTTGAAGAGCTCCCTCCCTTCCCCCTCCGTTGGCCATGAAACCAGACTCTGGGTGGTCCCTTCCAAGACTCTAAATTGGCTTGTTGAAAACCAAAGAAAGGTCAGGTGCCTTATAGACTGAGCAACACCCCTAGTCTGTACAAGTATTTGCAAATTAATCAAAGGATGTGCACATCCCCACCGCAGCAGGCATCACACCTCATCCAGACGCACCCACGTTGCACAGGTTTCCCCCAAAACAGCACGTGAAGATGCAGCTCTTACTGCCACGTCCCAAACCTTCAGTTCTGGCTGCAGCATGGGGCAAAGATGGTGTGAGTTGTGGAGTTACTGGCCTTTGTTATGGATGGTAAACCCCCCTAGAAAAAATGGACCTGGTGGGACGCGGGACTCGGTGCTCTCCAACTCAAAGGGTCAACAAGCAAGAAAGATGTCCTTGCACGGAGCAGCCATAAAACCCACAGTCTTTTCTGCAAGTTCAACCACAAGAGGGCAACAGCCTCTAGACACATATAGACACACACCTGCGTGCACACACCTGCACGGACACACACCGGGTTGATCCAGAGCCTGGGGGGGCTGCCAGGAGGTGACTGAAGGCTGCAAAACCACTGCTGAATCCTTACTGTTGGGAAGGGAAGAAAAACACAGAAGGAACCACAGTATTTCTCACCAGACACAGTCATTTCACGAGCTGGGCAGGACAGAAGCTGCTGGGTCCTTGCAGTGTCACATGCGACCGAAAGGCACAGCGTGGTGTGTGGGGGTGCCCAGCCCCAGGCTGGATGGAGCTGGGACAGCAGAGTCCTCCCCCCAGCACCCAGAGCACGCCAGGCTGCAAAAGTTCAGATGCTTACTGGTCCCACTGGTTCCACTGCCTGGAATTACTGAAAGCACTTCCCAGGACATCACAGTATCCTGATTCTGATGGCTGGGCAGAAGGACAAGGCGACAGACAGAAGAGACAAGACCATACGGACAGCTGACAGAGACCTGCAAGCCAGGTTTTAGTCCCTTTCCATGAGCTGACACCCACATGAGAAACTGCAACTTTGTGCTGCACCAACATGCTGCAAATCCTACTGCCTCATGCACTAAATAAATAATATAATAAAAAAAAAAGAGAAAAGAAAAAAGAATTGCCTTGCAGAGACCCCAACCACCCAGCAATTAGGAAAAAACCCAATCATCCTACAGGTGCTCCTCCTGCTCTGTCCTGCCTGTCCCCGTAAGCCACACGGCATCGCTGCAGGGCAAACACACATTTACTGCTTGCTCAGCCCCCCCTGCCTCCCCGCTCCCCCTGCCCAGCCCTGGGAAGGAACAGAGATAAGGGGAGTGCTACAGAAAACACAAGGGCTTAAGAAAGCTGTGATTTAGTGGAGATAAAAGGTCTGGGTGTGTAACACACACCACCGAAAGAAAGACCACTGCTGGGAGAAGGGAGGGTGTGTGATGGCATGTGTCCAGGGTGGGGGCACAGCACAGGGATGTCATTTACCTGGGAGGTTAGAAACAAGTTTTTAAAGCCATAGCTGCAGTGCCACTCTTCCAGCACCCCAGCCTGGTGAATTAAGTCCAACTGGCCCACCATGGAAGTGGCTCCGCAGGTGGCTTGTGGATGCCCAGTGTGGTGCAGAGAGGGGCTCCACAGCTCAAACCAGTGTCCTGCTCCTCTGCCCCGAGGGCTGGGGTAACCACTCGAGCATTTCAGGCAAAAAAAGCTGCAAAAAGGTGAAGAAAAGCCCCTGGGTGCCTGCAGCACCCGTCTGCCCTCCCTGGCAGGAGACCTGCTTCTCTGCTGGGCAGGCTACAGGAGGTCTGGAGCTGCCCCCACCTCATGCTAGAGGGGACACACAACTGGTTCCTGATTTCTTTGTGCAGCAGGATCAGCCCAGGGAACAGCCTCCAGGGCTGCTGCTCAACACGAGTTCAAGCCACGCTCTGGGTCACAGACATACTGGTGGAGACTGGGTGCTGGACCAGGGGAAGGAGATCGATCACTGGGATATACAAGAGGGGGCGTTCAGCATCCTCCTCCTCTGCCTCACGTTGCTGGTGCTACGAACCCAGACCCACCAAGAGCTCCCAGCTGCCATCCACAGGGATAACGCAAGCCAGGGATAACATTTCCGTGTGGCCCTCACTCTCAGCACACAACTCCCCGGGCTCATTAATAAGGCATATTCATTTTCCACACCGTTAAGGGGAAAGCAAACAGTTTAGGCATTTTTGTTCCTGCATTAGGCTCTCAAGCACATTTGCTGCCTATCTTATCAGCGCAGCTCAGCAGCCTTCCTAAGCTGTTTCAAGACTTTGGCCTTTAGAAACCTGGAGAGGGGGGTGGAAAAACCCTCTATTCATACTTACCAAAGCACAGCACGTTTTCGAGAGGACGTTCCTACCATCTAGAGCAAACAAATGTTCCCAACTGTACATTCTCTGTGCTGCTTAATTTACAGTAATGCCAACCCAGGCTCGCTGGGCAAGACAATTTAAATATTTTTAGGAGTTCCTGGGCCAGTTTACAACCGAAACAGAAAAGCGCTGTTTCAACACCTCAACAAGAACACTCGTCTGTGCTTTGGAGACCTTGCAGGATGGTTTACACCTAGATTTTTACAAGCACAGCGATGTCAGCTGGGACCCCAAGCTTCTTGGGATGGGCTCCCTAGAGCATGCAAGGAGCTGTACAAATCCGGGATGTGCTCCATCACCAGATATCCTAGACCCTGCAGAACTAAAAATAATAATAATAAAAGCTATAAAAGAGCTATAGTAAGACCCTTTTCAGTACCGAAAAAGCCTTGCTGATTTGCTAAGTTTATTCAGGAAGTCCTTGGCCAAATCATAAGACTGAAAAAAGAAACGAGTCCCCTTCCCTAGGACACAAATAGGATTTTGTGCTTTAGGCACTAGACGGGACTTGAAACAGCTTCTGCTCTTTTTGTGGCCAAGAGTGCATTAGATGTCTGTGAAGTTCCCACAGCTTCCTGGGGGTCTGGGGCAGCGATGCAACGATCCCACCACAACACAGGATGGACAGAAATAAACGCCACCTGATTGACTATCACAAAGACAAGTCCAACCTTCTGTCTGGCAGGGCACAGCGGGCAGAACAAGGCGTTAGAGCACCAGCCCCCCAGCACCACCTGCTTCACCCAGGAAGGGTCATCTCACCTTCCCCATACAGCCCATAACCCCGTCACCCCACGGGCCCCGACATCATCGCTTTGCCCACACCAAGGAGTTAAAACCCAGACACTGCAATTCACTGCTTTTCTTACCACCACCATTACAGCTCTGAATTTATTACAAAAAAGCCTTCTGCAATCACAGCAGGGCTTGGGTGTCACCGAGAAGAGCCTCCGGTCACAACATGCTGGATGGTGCAGGGACAACCATCATCTTTTCTTCTAGAAAACCAAGGCCTGCTGCAAGCTCAGCTCTTAATTCACCTAAGAAAACCCCAAGACGGATTTTAACCTTGACAAGGCACAACTTGTATGGCTGTGACGCAACAACTTCCCATCAAAGAGAGGATTTCAGACCCAGCCTGTCTGTAGCCCACCCAAGTCTTCTCTTCCCTTGCATTTATGAGATTAATAAATAAATAAATAAATAAATAAAAAATCCCCAATGTCATGCATTTCACTTCCAGAGCTGCAGGAAATCCACTCCAAGTGGCATGCCAGCTTCAGCTCCAAGGGTTTCCTTGGGCTGCCCTTTCAGTGACAAGGAGAACAAAGCAACCTTGGCAACTGGCCACGCTCCGAGCAAACCTTTCTCCCATCCCCTTGAATGGAGTGGATATCCTGTCGCAAACCCGGGCGCATGGGAAGGGCGAGGAGGGGACGGAAACGGAAGAGGATGAATTACCTAAAAACTGGCACGGGGTGCGAGGTCTCAGCTTGCCACCAAAGCCACTGAAAGGCTTTTCATTGTAGGTGACCAAATGCCAAAGATGAATGACTCACACAGACCTCAGAGGAGTCCCAAGCTCTCAAGAGCAGTACCCCGAAATCCTTCCTCTGTTGGATTTGGAAGATGGTATGGACGCTCCAGGTCTGATACCTTATTTCTGTCTGCTTCTGACCCCAGCTTTTTAGGAGGTGGCAAAGGGCATTTCCTTTCTGCTCTCCATTCCCTGTCTTTCTTACTTCCACCTTGTCCGTTCCCAGGGCCAAGCGGTGATTTTTAAAAGGTTCTGGACCGTGTCCAGGCAGCAGCTCCAGGCCCCACACGTGCAGAGAAGGACTGGCTCCAACAAGAAAATTCTCCTCCTTGCACCATGTGCTACCTCCCTGCACCAAACCCACCCGAGCCAAGCTTCCAGGGGTTCCAGCAGCACCCTGCCAGCCTTGACAGCCCTGGATTTAAAGCTCTACTTGTTAGCGGATTTCAACAAAGCCAAACCCAACACGTGCAAGCAGGTTTATTCTTCTAAAAATCTGCGTTGCAGCCGCTCGCTACGTTAGCATTTGTCAGCAGCTTTCCCCACCATGACAGTGCCGTTCAGAGCCGGGTGAGCTGACCCCACAGCAGCACGTTCCGGGGCAGGATTAACATTCCCAATGCCATGGCAGGATTAACATTCCCAGTGCCGTGGCTAACACCAGCGGAGACCCGCAGCCACAGCGTGTGCGTGCCAGCTCCTCCTGCTCTTCCGACGTACAAGGCTCACAACAACACGGGTCCTGGAGTCACGATCCCCCAAGAATGTACTCTAACAGCCCCATGTATAGAGACCTGGAGTAAGCTCGCTCCAACTGCAGAAAGCAATGACTGGTAAAAGAAAAAAAAAAAGAAAAAAAATAATCAAAGCCCCATCCTGGAGTCCAGCCAAAAATCGTTGTGCCCACTAAGTCTGAGTAGATGCAGACTTTGCAAAAGCCTGGAAAAGGATTAAGCAACAGCTTTAGCAAACAGCCAGGACAACAACAGTGAAGTCATGATGAAGCCGGCGATGGAGATTTCTGTTTGCAGTCATGAGTCTGTGTTTACAGTTTGCAGCTATGTGCAAATAGCAGAAAGCCATTCCTTTCCCCTTCCCATCAGGGCCTGGCATCGTACGCATTTAACTCGATCCAAGGGATGCCTCCAGCAACGTGCCAGCTGGGCTTTGGTCACAGGGCACGCTCTGCTCCACACTGACGGGAACTCGTAGGAGCCCATAAATAGAGCTCAGCTGAGCCGGGGTGGGGGAGAGCTCTCTGTCAAGGCAGGCAGAGGAAGAAATGGGAAAAAGCAACTAAACTAGTGTGAAAAAAATCAGGGCAACTCTCAGGGTCTGGCTGTTTGCTTGTCACTGCAGGGGTTACGCAAACAAGCACTGAAAAGGCTGAGGATGCCGAGCAGAAGATGCAGAATCATCCTCAGGCAGCACACACCAACTGCAGTAGAGTTACATGCACAGGCTTTGCCAGTCAATCTGCTCCATCCGAGGAGTGGTTTTCAGTGTATAATGGTAAAATCCATCAGTGACAGCCAAATCTTTGGGGGTAAAGGCAACTTATGCCAAGGAAAACCGTTTTAACTTCCAGATAACCACATACACACCGTACCCTTGCAGCAGGAGCTAATTTAACCCTGCTGGGAGACACAGCTCCTCAAGGGAGACGTGGCTGGGAATAAGAGGTATGATACTTCCCACCACATCCAGGAGACACACGTCTCCCACGAACGTTTTGCTACTTGAAGGAGGGACGGACCAGACAGTCAAACTACCACCCTAACACCGTCCTCGGGAGCCCTGACTGACAAGCCCCAGCAAGTCACGTTGCAGCAGCAATTGCTGGTCCCTGTTACCTGCCTGTCCCCACTGCCAGAGGCTGCCACCCCTGAGAGGACCTGCCAGGAAGGAGCATGTCCCCATCCCTGCTGCTCCGGGGTGGCATCCAGCAGTGGTACCACCTGCTGGCAGGCAGTTGATGCCCAGCCCACCTAGAGAACATAACCTTCTATGGAGATAAAATAACATCATTTCTCCCGTTGTTGTCAGTCTCTGGTGAGCAAAGGAGCCACAAACCACTATGCCAGACACCTCGTGCAGAGTCATCCAAGTCCCACTCTCAAGGCCTTATCCTCCTCCCTGGATCTCCCAGCATGACAAAGCCCTGTCCCAATCTCTCCTCTCTAACCATGCCCTGAGCATGCCTCCAGAAGCAAAAGCTCAGTTACCAGGACTGTGTTAATAACCCTCATTTCCCTAATTAGCCGCCACTGATCTTGAGTCTACTCATAAGCCACTTAGACTCTTCTGTCCCATCACACAAGGCACAAGTCTCTCACCTGGTATCTTTGTACAGCTCTCCCTTTTATTTTATATCAAATGGGAAGCAAGGTAGTATTTATTGCCCTGCTTGGCATCACACACAGGAGGGGAGGTCTGGAATTTGAAGAGCACTGCTTCCAGAAAACAGGAAACGGCTGGGGATCAAGGCTGGGCACAGCCCGGAGGCTCGCGTTTACCACTCCAATAAAAGGATAAGGCAGAGATGAAAGCAGGGCTGAGCCAGGCTTGGTAAAGCATCAAAAGAAAGGTGCAGGGGGGGCTAGAACAGGCTTGAAAGAGCAGAGAAGCTGACGAGGCAGATGATCAGAAGCGTATTTAGCATCCTCTCTGCCAGCCCGGTGGACGTGAGCCAGGACACAGCTGTGCTGAAGCTGGGGAGGGCCAGGATGGCTCTGGAAACCCGCCCTGGGACGCAGGAACAGCCCACTTGAGGGGCTGCTCGTCCTTGTCGTGGATCAGGACGAGTGTCAAGAACTAAACCGACTGTGCAAGGCCACAGGATGGACGTGTCTTCAAGCCCAGGTCACACCAAGAGCAGGTCTGGTGGCACCTCCAGGCTCACAGCCCTCACCTTCAGCAGCGTGCACTGGGGTGTGCATTTGGGGCACAAGTTTGGGGAGAGCCAAGCACCCCTCGCAGTGGGGAGGGAGGCTGTCACCTGCTGCAGGAAGGCAAGGGACAGCAGAGAAGGGCTGGACAGGGCCACAGCCAAG
>JAOQGH010000005.1:2192336-2211704 GCA_025769975.1 Gallinago jamesoni
TGGATAGATGCAAAATTCCTATTTTGGAGATGGGACAAGCCAAAGTGCAGAAGACACTAACCCACCTACCCAGGTGCCAGCACACTCCGTGTCAGAGCTGTGAACCTCTCTGGTTCCACTGGGTGTACCGACCCTCAAAAATGTAGCATCTGTCTGAGAGGGAAAACACAACTCTCCTGTAAACAGAGACTTGACCTGGATGGTTCTGGTCTGTTTTAACTTGCCTGGTGCACCCACGAGCAGCCGGAGAGAGCTGACCCCTGGAGCACACGTATCTGCAGACATTCCCACCCAATTCAAGGCAGCTCAGCCAAGCAGACGCTTTCCAGGAGAAGAGCAAGAAATGGCAAGGCTTGCCTTCCAGCTATTCATTACAAACTAAAGCCCCCATACACCAGCTCACAGCTTGCCTGACCTCTCTCCAGCTCCTGCTCCCCCCAAGGCTTTCTCCTTATCTTTGAAGAATCCCAGGGAGTGGAGCAGGAGCTGGCAGCCCAGCGGGGAGAGGGAGACCTCACCGCCAGCCTCCTCGTTTCTCATCATGCCAAAATTAAAAATAGACAACAATATCGAAGGAGAAATTACAGTGGAAATCTTTTTGGAAACAGAGTAATTATCCTTTCATCAGTCGTTACCTGGAGCTGTTCTGGGGGGGGGAGGCTGAGGCTTATGTTAAACACCTGAATCCTCCAGAGCTGGTTCAGGTCTGGGCAGAGCAAGCACAGCCTCTGGGAAGATTAAGCCATGGAAGCACAAGGGTCACTTGTACAATCAGCGAAGGACGGGCAGAAACACCCTCCATGGGGGCCACGAAGGTGCCACGACGCTGAGTGATGTGCCCAGAGCGTCCTGCTCCCCCGGGAGCTCACAGCCTGGGAGACGTGAGGCACGGCAGGCTTTTTGGGGATCAAATGCTGCAAACGAAACACCATCTACTCGTCGCAGCCCTAGGAAACCGATTTTAAGCAGTACTGGTTTGTGACATAAGTAAACATAACACACAAATTAAAATTCACATGTCATCCATGATTTACCTAAAGTGACACAAATCACAGCTTCTCCCTTCCAGCAACCCCCACCAGCACTAACAGAGAGGAAAGAAAGCTCAGGATCGGCTGTTCTGGATCCGGGAGAGGGGAACTTGGCAAGGCCACCTGAAAAGGAGAGGATGGGTCTGCTCTTGCTGCCGGAGGAGACAGATTCCCTCTTGATTAACAGCCGGGCAGCTCCCTTCCCACTCACCTGAGCGGCTCCCACGTGCCGCCGGAGCCAGAAATCCAGTGGGAGCTGGCAGAAAGCACGGGAAGGTCGAGGAAGGCCAAGTGAAGGCAAAAATCTTCCCTTATCAGCACAAAAAAACCAAAGCTGTTGCTCCGGGTCAGGGGAACTGCCCCTTTGAAGCAAACAGAACCGCCTTCACAAGTTAAGTTATTTCAAACAATAAAGGGGAAAACACATGGGAGGGGGAGAGAGGACCCAAACCCCCGGGCTCAGCGCCAGCTCCCGGCGCCGTGCGCGCTCTCACACTCACACCTTTGCTGCTTCTCCCAAAAAAGCATCACAAATATGCACCCCGCTCCCATTCTACAGTCACGTTAAAAATACACCAACAAACAGAGATCTTTATCTGCTTTTGGAGGATTTTATGGCAATTGCAGAGGACTCTACGCAGGAGAAGAGACTGCAGGCTCAGCTGTTGGAAGCAAAAAGGACTTCTGCTCAGCCTGCTTAGCGTGCTTTATTTTTAATACTGCTTTTCCTCCAAGAGCCGGCGAACAATTTGGAGAAAGAATGTCTTTGTTAGAGATTTTACGCCCCAGCCCTCTACTTAAGGTGCAAAAGCTCACAATAAATGTCACTAAGCCCTCCTACCCCTTTCCCACAGTGGTGCCCCAGCACAGCAAAGACCAAGCAGACCTTACAGGAAGAGAAATTTTTTTAAAAAAGGTAAAAACTACAAAAAGACCCCTTTAAATCTTCACCCATTCTTGCAATGCTCTGTGAAAAACACATGCCAGGCAGATAAGGCAGCCTGCAGCCCCGAGAGAAATGAAAGCTGTGCTGTTCCCAGCGATGCGTGCTGGGGAAAAGGATGCAGAAAACATCCCCAAGGGGAAGGAAAGGAAGAGACTGGTTTCAAGCCTGCCCCCGTGTACAGCAAGAACGAACACGATGCCTCAGAGGTCAACGCAGGCAGCAGCTACATCACTCGGAGGCAGGTAAGAGCTCTCAAAACAACTGAAACGAAGGCGTAAAAAGAAGGGGGTGAAAGAAGGGAGAGGTTTTCAGCCGAAAATTCTTGGATGCCCATCGTCCAGATCCCACCCCAGGCTTAGGGAAAGCAGCCACAAGGAGAACAGCTCCAGTCAAGAATAGCCAGGGTTTCTCTTTGGATTTTGCGAGTTCTCTCATCAAGAAGGTGTTGGTTTTTTTTTAAATTAAGCCTTCATTAAGAAAGTCGTTGGGTTTTTTTTAAATTAATTAAGCCAGGAAATTAACATCAGATTCATCTGCTTTTGCTGGGGACAGAGAGGTAAGCCTCAGACCACTGGCTTGCAAGGCTCTCCCTCCTGCTGCCTTTCAAAGGGGGCTCCTGAAGATCTCCACCAACAGCTTCCATCACTATTCCAATTAAATGAAAATAAACGGGAGGTTAAAAACTGAGGTGAAAGAAGACTTCAGAGCACCACGACACACAGGGTGCTATGCTCTGATTCCGTGGTGCTCCTTTAGCATGAGGCCAGGTGGCATTTTCACCTACAGAGCCCAGCCCACACCTACCCATGATGAGTAGGAATTTAATATTCATTACCAAGAAATCAGTTTGCACAGAGAGGACCGACTTGTTTGTGCAAGTCAGATACTCAGCCACGTTCAGAAACTGCAAGCGCCCTGCACGTCTAACCGTCGCGCAAAGCCAGTTCCAAGGGGCCACGTTTGCAGTGGAAGAGGAAAAGGAAATGGATTTATGCCCTGGAAATGTACCACAGGAAAAATACCCACCTCCTTTAGAGAGAAGTTTCATACTGAAAGACCAGCAGCCAGTTGGCCAAGGGCTGAAGCGTCCAGTGTGCGTTGTGCCAATGAACACCTTTACTTTGGAGCTAGAAGAGCCTGGCAAGCACAGGTCAATCTCTTCAACAGAGGCCAGAAAAAATGGTAACTCTGGCAGATCCAACTGCAGTTACCAGAAAATTCAAGAGGTACTTCTCAAGGCACCTGGAAAGCTATCGGTCTGCTCCCTTGCCTGGACACATCTTACAGCGACTACAAAACACACCTTCAGAGTGGCCTTGGAGCTCAGCTCACAATCCTTTTCATTTCCTTTCTGTCTTCACAAGTTACCAATGAATGCAACTTTATTTTTTTTTTTCCTTTTTAACCCTAAAGGGAGCTGCATTTTAAGCAGGACAGCCCGGAGCTCTCTCCAAAGGAGGGGGTTTCTCATCTCCCCTGGGTGGCAGAGGTGGCTGGATGTGGATGTTTCTTGCCAGTGAGGGGTGGGCAGGGTGCGTGCCCTCCGTGCATCGCTGCCGAATTAAATACCTTTGGAGCGTAAATCAAAACTCCCTGCAAAGCTTCAGTCTGAAATTCTGCTGTTCTCTGGTGTCACGGGGGCCAGCAGACACCGGGGATGGGGGGGGGGGGGAGATGGGGGATGCTATCCAGCCACCTCCTCGCTGCAGTAATTAACCTCGAGCAAGCACTGACACGAAGCTCCTGCTCTTGCATGACTGGGAGCATTCCTCTCCACAGAGTTTATCATAAAGCCCCAACTATCCATAAACAGCTCTGGGAAGGGCTGGCCTGGGTTCACCTTCACGCAAGGAAGATGTCAGGCCCTGGCAGGGAGCCAGCCATTCATGTTTGGGTTTTTTGTTTTTTTTTTAAACCTCCTGATTTTTGTCAGTTCTGACTCAAACGACCTCCTTGGGAAAAAAAAAAAAAAAGAAAAAAGAAAAAAGAAAAAGAATCCTCCATCACACCCTTTCCTCCCCTCCGCTCACCGTGGCACTTAATCACAGCAGGATCAGAGGGGACAATTCCCATGGTGGCAGTGAGTCATGGTGTCCTGTCCCCCTGCTCCCCGAACAGCCCAGTTGCAGCAGAGACTCTTCCCCATTTCCAGCTGGTCTGGAGCTCAGGGCAGGAGAGGAAAGAGGTCGGAGCTCAGCAGCAGTGGGGTGGGCTGAGGAGCCTCCATCACGACACGGGCCTCTGCCCTCTGAGCCAGGCACCGTGGCCAGTTTTGGGGACGAGCCCAGATTGTCCAGCAGCACCACAGACACAACAGTTTCCTCCCAGCACCCTTCAATCATCCCACCCTGCAAAACCCAAACCATGCTGTCATGGTGCCACAATGATGTATTTTGCAGCAAATTCATGCACTGGCCCAACCATCCACCCTAAATTTACTACAGCTAGATAGCACAAGGTCATGATTAAAAGCAAAAAACCTCCAACAACTTTCCCTCTTCATCCTCCCCTCCCCCGCAGCAGCTAAAATCCATTTCACTTTCCCCCCCTGGAGCTGTTTGCCACATTTCTGGTGCTCAGACCCAGGTCTGACATGGGAACCCTCAAGTGACTTTTCCTCCTCTTCCAGCTCTTCCCCCTCCATCAGTTCTGAAAAGGAAAATTACTCCTCCCGAAAGAGACGGGAAGAGACACGGCATCAGCAGGAGCAATTCAGATCCGACCCCCCCCAGCAGATAATCAGACACAATCTCTTCCCATGCTGTGGTGGGAGCTCTGATCCGCCTTTGCTGATGAAGCCGTTAAGATTAGGGCACCGCTGGCACTAAGATGACACGATGTGAGTGTTTCATGGACTCACACCAACCGGGTGGCCAGCCTGAGCCATTCTCCAACTTATTTGCTGGCTGGGAATATTCCTCCCTCTCTCCTTCCCGAAGGATTTTAACATCCCTGTGAGGAGAGCAAGCTCCCAGGCAGCAAAAGCAAAGACCAACGTGCTGCTTAATTAACTGCCCCTCTCCCAGTTGCCACAGCCTTGCCAAATGCTGGAGAAACCTGATTCTAGCTGGTAATTAAGCACTTTGGGCTGGAGAGGGATGGAGGACAGCAGGGACGGATAGCAGTGAAGGGGAGGGTGACAGCACAGCCTCCTGTGCCAGCTCCTGCACTGAAGCACCACACCATCAGCACCAGCCCTCCTGATCCCCTACAGGGACAATGGCTTTTAGTGGCCGTCAGTCCCTTCAATTAAATCTTAATTGATCTGAGAGCTCCCTAGTGGGTTACACAGAGCAAGGAGGGGCCTTGTTTAGCAGCCAAAAAAAAAAAAAAAAAAAAAAGCCCTGCTCTCAGACATGCCTTTGGGGGTGTTACCTGCGCCGTTTCACAGGTATCCAAGGAATTTCAAAGCCTGGCTGCCAGGTCCATCCCCAGCCAGCACTCGCCCTGAGAACCCCGCTGGGTCCCAGGACTCCTCTTTATCTGCCACCCTTTCCACCGGCCTCCCCTTCAAAAGGAGGAAATTAGCGATTCTGTAACATTTCATCTTGTTTCTATTGCCCGACCTTCCAAACAAAGGAGGGAAAAAGCAAAGCACTGACTCTCACCAGGAGCATAACCAGGTTCTTACGGCCATTACACACAAAAAGGGCACGTATAAAGAGGAAACTGCTAAAAATGGGCTGAAGCTTTCGGTCTGTGCTGCCGTTGAGAGCAGCGGGGCAACCACTCACTTTGGGAAGGATCTGGAGAACCAGGAGAACCACCTTCAACCAGCCCACACCTTGCAGAAGTGATGGTGCCCCTGGGGTACCAGGAGGGTACCTGGGGGACCCCGGGGTGCCAAATAAATCCAGAGGCTTGGGAGAGGAGGGCAGGAGAGAGTTTTAATAGTAGTTTGAGCAGTGCTGCAGACACCTCCCCACTCCCACCACCACCCCAAAATTCTCCCAGGCTCTGGCTCCCAGCATCGCAGCCCTCAAGGCTGCAAACCCCCAGGTGAGCCAGAGGCAGCAGCTTGCAAGCCCACAGCACAGCTGGGGTGGCTCTGGCCCGAGGCCAGAAAGTTGCCACCCAGAATGACAAAGAGGAGGAGAAGTTCCAGAGAAAAGCTAGTCTTCGAAAAATCCCCGAAAGCCGCCTTCCAGGCTGGCCCTTGGCCGGAGGAGGGAGGGAGTCCAAGCCATCCAAGTCCAAGTCCAAGCCATCCACCCCCCACCCCCCCGGCCAGCCGGGAGGGAGGTTTCTAAGGGACACAGCAGATGCCACCTCCGTTGGCCAACAGGCTCGGCACCCTGTGTGCGGCCCCGGGAGGCTTTGCCCACACAGCCATTACGCCGTGCACAGGAGATACTTTGCTGGTGCTGTGTATAGCACAGCTTTAGATAGCACTCCATTCACAGAGGGTGTTAGAGAGGCTCCAGGCAAGTGCAGGGAGCAGAGCAGAGACAATCCTGGGGGCTAAAATGCACATTTAGGGCATCTAACAGAAGGGTATCATCATCAATACATCCCAGCTATCCCTAGCTGTAGATCTGCAGTCAGATGCCTTACGAACAGTGGACAAATCAGCCTTTTGCCCCACCAGAGAAGGTGAAAAAGGCACCTGCAAGGTCAGCACAAAGCTTTGGTGGCCCAAACGAGGCTTGAAATCACTGCCATCAGGGCACAGCCCCAGCTAAAGGGGCGGTGAACTCGGCCCCTGAGCCATCACAGCACTCACGTTTCCAGGCGAGAGCTGGGCTGCCCACAGCAGCACAACGGCCCATCTCACAGCCTTCCAGCCAAGGAGCACCCCAATGTGGCCTTTGGTGCTGCGGGGCTGGTAGCAGAGGTTGGGCAAGTGCAGCAGAGGAGGCGAAAGCCCAGCCCTACCTGTTCAGGGGGCACTTCAGTAGTTAACTGCTGAACTGTCAGCAGATACACAGCAAACCTCCCAAATCCTGATTTATGAGGGCGACCGGCTGCCAGAGACGAGGGTGCGGGGCACTGCAGAGGACGGGGTGTCTCACACCCCCCTACCCTGCCCAAAAGCTGAGCAGTTCCCCCATCCAACAGCCAGAACAACGGCCCCATCCCAGAATGCAGACCCACATCCCACAGCCCTTCAGGCTGGTGACACCTTCCTGCCTCCACCGCTTCAGCCAGGACGTCTTTGCTGCTGGTTTCCTTTAAACTGAGGAAAGTTTAAGAGAATAACCCATTTCCAGCAGGATGGGTTTGTGGGTAACCAGGGGTGGCAGAGGAGGCGGGGGGGCCCCCCCCCCCCAGCCCACGTTATTACAATGTTAATTGCCTTTGACTTAACAGCACTAGAGACCAAAGACCAAACATCCATTGTCATCCTCTGTCTTTTACAGAAAGATCTTAAACAGGCACTTGCTGTTTTTAGAGTTCTAAACACATCAGTTAAAGTTTTGCAGCATAACCTTAAAATTCCTCAGGGCTGTATTTTCATGTTCTGGAGTGAAACCTTGCCCCTTTGGGAGGCTGGTACCTTCTTGAGGGGAATGGCCCCTGCACAGTGCTGTAGGTTCCTGTGACTGACTCAACTTTAAGGGGAAGCCTAAATTGCAACAGCAAATAGCACAGACTGCAATTAATACCACAAACACACACACACAAGTGGTTGTCCCTTCCATATTTTAACCAAACCCTCCTGCCCTCTCATTAAATGAGTGGGTTTTGTCTCACCCTGCCAGCAAGGACCACTGAAGGACCACAGAAGCAGAGGGGCAGGTCCTTGCCAGCACAGTCTACAACCCAACCAAGAAGGACTTGCGTTACCTGCCCAAGGTCCAAAGTGACGTTGACCTGGTTGAACTCCAGCCCCCGGGAGAGTGGGGGGCTCTGCCACCAGCGCTCCGTCCCGTCGATGGCGTTGGTGATGGGGTGGGCCTTGTTGCTGTTTGCGGAGGAGCAGATGTCACAGTACTGGCCCTGTTGGAAAGTACAAAAATAACATTTAACTGCAGCCAGAAAAGCGTGGCACAAAGCAGACAGGCAGTGCAGCAACTCAGAAAATATAGAGTGTACCCCTGCTAATACGAATCAACAGATACACTTGTTGGTTTTCACCAATTTAGAGCAGGGATGGAAAAAGGAACAAGAAAAAGCTCAAAACCCCCACAACAACCACCCAGTGTAGAATTTGGACTGCTCTAAGCAGCATCCCTTCTGCGTTTTAGATAAGCACCGAGTGTTGGCAAAGGGACACGGACACAAAGACCTGGTTGCCAGATGCAGGAGGGCAGGCAGAGGGAGAAGCTGTGCCGCAATGGAGAGCGGTGGCTCAGGCTCCAGGGCCACCAGCTCCTCTGCTGAGGTTGCCACTCTCAGCCCTGCTGACACCCAGGGATCCTGACCTGGACCATTCAGTCATTCCTATGGCCCCAGACCGGCAGTTCTTCTGCCCAAGTCCCCGCAATCTGTCTCTTGTCAACCTATTTATTCCACAAGCATTGTCCTTTCAGGCTACACTGTCGAGTGGTCCAGCAGCCAAGTCCCTTTTGCTGGCGATGCTGCAATGCAAGGCCCAAAAGGGACAGTCCCCGCTGTCAGCTGGCCAGGGACCCTGCTCCAAGCACTTCTCTGCCTTGCCTTTGTGGTGTGGGGGGCTTTGTCAGCTCCATGGACACGCTGCCAGAGGAAACAGCTCTGCAACTTTAACAGCACCCCCTGAGCAGGATCAGACAAAGACCCAAGCTGTTAGGGGCAATTCTTTTCTTTCCCATTTAATGCACAAATGAATCTGATCCGCTCTGAAGGAAACCTGCAAACAGCCCTGAAAATTGGCAAGTTAGTTGTTTTGTGGAGCCACTGTTCTGTCACTGGAATTGCTGCTAGAAGGGAACTCTCTTACGGGCAGTTTTCCTTTTAAAGGCACAGCTAACCCCAGGCAAGCAAACTGCCCCTGCCTGTCCCAGCTGAAGCCAGCTTTAATATTGTACCAGGTACAGGATCTCGAGACACAATCTCCTTCCTGCTTATTCCATCCACATCCTTGCAAGGACTGAGGCAAGACAGAGCCACCGCAGAGCACGAGATTTTCCAGATGCCCCAAACTCCAGGGGAACCTCAGTGCAAAGGAAACGGAGATTTCACAGCATTCTTCCTCACAGCCATGTGCTGCGGTATTTGCAGGCAATTATGCAATGCAAATTGTCCCGAACCAAGAACACCGTTTAATTAACTCCTCTAGAGATACGAAAATAGCAGAAGGCCAAAGAAAAGGGTAGCTGAAACTATCTGGGTAACCCTGATGCCCATGGAGGGAGGTCCCGCCGTACAGAGGGGTCAGGCCAAGGCTCGCTGGAACATTCACGGAGCAGACCAGATAAAACTGACCCAACTCTTCAGCTCAAACCCTCAACGGGAACCGGTGCAACAGGTTGTGTGGAAATTTCTGCTGCACAATCCCCAACACTGAGGTGTGTGTGTGGGGGGAGAAGCGAGGCAAGGTTACAAAAAGGGGAATAAATAACAAAAAAAAAATTAAAAAATAAAGTGCTTTCATACTTTAAATTCCTGCCACAGATGGGAAAATCATTTTGAACTCAAAGTTCACGCTGACGGGCAACAGTCAATTCAAGTTTAGTAAGAGGGAACTATAAATTAGGATCAGCTGTGCCACATCTGTAATGCTGCTGTTATCCCTCCCCTCTGCATGCAGGAGCCACCACTGGGCTGGTAACACACCAACAGCTGAACTAAGTTTGCCATTCAAAGTGCAATTAGTCCCTCTGATGCTCCAGTTACTCATTAGTTATTTCATTAGAGCCAGACCTAAACTTGATGAGAATCATTTCCAGCTTTTCCTAGTTTAGAGCAACTCAGGCTCCTGCACGGCGCATCAGATCGGGGAAGAGAGAAGTTCTGACATCAGCAGAGGATTTTTAATTAAAAAGCAATTGTGAGCCACAGGCTTAGAGGAGACAGCAGGAGAGGTGGGGACATCACCAAGGAAAGAACTCCAGCAATGCAAGGAGCTGCAAGGCAGCTTAGAGAACATAAAACTGCCCCTATCAGAGCAAAGGGAGAGAGATAAGGAGGAGGTTTGAATGGAGGCAGCTTCCAGAGACCTGCAGGGCCTGATCCTCTCCCCGCTCACATCAATGGCAACTTTGAAGTTTCCCCTGAGCATAAAGCCCAGCCTGGCACCCCGCTGGCACACCTTGCCTGGGGACAGCAGATGGCTTTGTCCCAGCTTATCTGGCCCTACCACGACCCAACCTCAGCCCTCCTCACCTAATTTATCAGAAAACCACAGGGAGCGTGACCCAGCCTGTGCTGCTGGGGATGAGGCAAGAAGGGCAGGAAATGGGGGGAAAAAAAGTAATATTTCAGACAAGGAAAGTGCCTGTTCACAAGCTGTAAGGGGGGTGGTCCTGGCAGATCAAGTAACTGCTCACACAGAGTTAAGCAGGTGCTGTCTCACGTGGGGTCTTCTCTGTGGGCAACAGCACCTTGTTCTAAAAAACTGTATGTCTTCAGCTACAGCTAAACCACTGGGGTCCAATGCGATCACGTGTGGAAACACTGAAGAGACACCTAGAGAGAGGTACAACATCAGCTGCCACCCAAAGTGCAGGGAGTCCCTCGGGCCACGCACAAGAGACGGGCCATGGGGCAAAGCAGCAGGAGCCAGACGGTCACCCGGGACTGCAGGATGTCCAAAGAGAAAGCCACTTCAGGTCTGGAACAGCTTCAGACCTTATCTGCCACCAACACCTGGAGGAGCGAGGGGACAAGACCTGTGGTGCTCAGGTGAGTGGAGCTCAAGGCTGCAATGCAACATGCGAAGGAAAAGCAGCTCTGATTTTAAATCGGCGAGGTCTGTTGTGCAACTTTAAGTTTTGAGGTGTATAATTGCTACAGTTAATGCTAGTAACTTCCCTGATTGTTACACAACTAATCTCCAGAAATAAAAGTAATTGTCTACATCCCTGCCTCACTCCCGGAGCAACGTACAGTGCACAATCCCTGCCGGCTTCGGCAGGTCCCTGGAACAGCCCCCAGGCAGCTGGGTGGGATGGGGACACCAGCCCCAGGCTGTGCCTTCGTGGAGGACAGGCAGCTACAAACCTCTTTGGTGAAGCTCGATCAGAAAAACAGACCTATAATCTCTCTTTTGCCTCATCTCCAAGACATTATCATGAAGGTAGGACTGCCCGTGGTGATCGGCGAGTGGGACAAGGGAAGCAAGTCTCCGTGGCGAGTCCCTTCCAGCACACCTCAGCATCACTGGGCATCACATCCTCACAGACTGAAAAGCTCCCCCCCCCCCCAGTTAGAAACGCTGTCCTCTGCCAGAGAGCCCTGAATAAAAGCAAAGGAAACGCCTTGAAACTCCTTGAAAAGGTTGAGAGCCTTCCCACAAGCTGTGCCAAAACCCCTGGGAGTGTCTTTAGGACAGCATTATTTCAGAAAGCTTAGAGATTATCAACATTTAAAGACTATCACAGTTTAAAATCAACGAACTCGATTTCAGGAAAGTCTTCTATAATATCAAATGAAAACAAGCAGACAACAGAGAACTGACTGAAGTCATTGACTAGATGATCAAGTTAAGGTTTACACTCAGTCTTTAATCAAACAAACATCCTTTCACCACCAGAGCACATGAAAATCTCTCGGAGGGTCCCAAGAGCCACTCTTACAGAATTCCTGACCAAAAACCCCCTTTACACCCCGGCTGCTCCGAGCAGGTGAGTGGAGAAGGGAAGGGACTGTCTGGTGGGACACCCAGGCAGCGAGGACACGCATGCGGAGTTCATTATTGCCGTTTCAGCCCGCTCAAATTGAACACTTCCCTCCTACCTCCCTCATTGCTTTTCTCACCGGGTGGTGCCGAAACCCCAAAAGGGGATGAATTGGGAACTCTGACCTCTGCTCTGCCGCCTCCTGCTCCCTCCCCTCCCTTTTAGGTGCTGCCCGTGGCCACGGAAAGGAGCCACTACAAAAGGATTTTATGCTAAAGCTCTCGGAGTGACCGAAGACGGCTGGCCTGGGAAGTGGTGCTCAGATCAAAGTGACCCCGAGCCAGAGCTGCAGAGGGGACGGGAGGGGGCCGCTGCAGAAATCCGGGGCTGAGGAGCCCTCTTAGCAGGGGGAAGCCCTGAGGATGCGCACGCCCTGCGGTGTCAGGAAAGGGCTGCGCTTGAAGGATGAGTTACAACTGCCCCCAAAGCTGGTACAGCCCCCAGGGCTCATTTCAGTCACCCTTGGCGCCGTGTGTCACGCTATGCTGGCAGTGCGACTGGAAGAGGGGTGAACAGATGGAGAGAGAAAAACCCGTACCCACATTTAGCAGCTTTTCCAAGCAGTTTATCCTCCCCAGTTTTGCTGGGCAGATCCTTCAGACCTGTCTGTGAGCGCACACAGTGCTTCTTTACCTTCCCTTACTCCCTTTGCCCCACTGTAGGCACCATTCCCACATCCAGGTCCCTCCAAGTCTTCTGCTACTTAAAGCAAACCTTCTCAAAGTTACATTATCTTCCAGAGCAGCAATGTGAAACCCATCACTTTAGAAGGTGGCAGAGCTCAGAGGAGGCTGTGTCGGCTTTTTGCCACCCAGTAGCATCCCCCAGCGACTTCTACTCCATATGGAGCAAAATTCCGTGTCAGAACCACACAATAGCCAGAAAATTCCTCGTACGGCACTAACTCAGGAGAATGCGGCCAGAATGAGAAAAATGCTTCGGAGATTGTTTTATAACAAAGCCAGCCCGACCAGAAGGGTGACCCGAGAAGCTGCCAGCTATCACCCCTCGCTCCACCTGGCTGTTCCGGACAACACGGACAACTCCACCGCTCCCCTGCGGCGGGTGAACGGGCACCACGACCCTCACGAGCAACAAACCAAACGCTGGTGGCTCCACAGGGGTCTCAGGATTGAAACCCAAAGCGTTTCAAATCAGAGCTGGGCTGTCCCGAGGGGGGGGCAGCGGGTCTGGAGTCCCTGCCACCAGACCTAGTGTTTTACAACCCACTTTACAACTCTTCTTTCCTCTTTTTTAAGAGAGCCATAGCTGTTAAACTGCAGAGTGGTTTTTCCCATCCCCATTCCTGGCTGCGAGCTCCCTCTGCTCCGCTTAAAATGGGACCCCTGAGCTGAGTCACCTGACATCGGCGGGTAAAATTCACCCTCTTAAACTTTCTCCCCCCGCTCATCCCAACGCCCCACTGAACACACAGAGTTGAGACCTAGAAAGATAAATATTGTCACGTTTATCGTGACGAGTCCCTGACTGACAGAGGAATTTGTAAACCAGGGTTTTGTAAACGTAAAAAACCGAGAACTTTAAAAAATAATGCCACGGGAACGGAGCGAGCCGCCTTTCACGTGTGGGGCTTCTGGCAAAGAGCGCGTGTGTCCCATCGCCCCACTGCCCCGGGGGGGGCTCCGGGTGGCCCCCGGCTGTGGGGCACAGGCCTGGGCAGGAGAGGATGCCCTGGGGACCACCCTGCCTGCCCTCTGAGCACCCCCCCTCCCCCGGTCCCCCCCAGCCGCTTGGCGCACACCAGCTCCGGCTGAGAGCGGGGAAAAGACGGGGGGCGGTGGGGAAAAGACGGGGGGCCCTGCCCGCCCCCCTCTCTGTCGCAGGCGAGCCCGAGCGGTGCTGAAACACAGGGGTCGGATGAGGGAGGGATGGCCGGGGGGGATCACAAAGCTGGGCTCGGACCTCCCTGCGCTCTTCCCCCGGCCCAGAGGCGGCTTTGCCACCCCGGCGAGGCTCCGCAAGCTGCCCGTGTGCGGGTACCCCCTCCCGTCCCCGTCCCCGTCCGTACCTGGATGGTCTGGTTGGGGTCCCCCCCGGCCACCGGTCCCCCGACCAGCTTGCAGTACAGGTCCTCCACGGCGCGGCGGCTGCCGGCGCCCACCGCCTCCTCGCCGCAGGTTGCGGTGGCGGAGATGCGGGTGCCCTCGGCCAGGTTGAAGTAGGGCGGGTGGAGGCTGTGCCCGTTCACATCGCTGGGGAAGGAGGCGGGCGGGCGAGCGGCGGCGGCGGGCACCAGTAGCCCCGCCACAACCGCCACCGCCACCACCAGCCACGCACCGCCCCGCTCCGCCGCCCTCGCCATCTTCACCGGAGGGAGGCTGCGGGAGCGGCGGGGGGGCGGGCAGCGACACCGGCCTCCCCCCATCCCGCCGCCTCGGCACTGCCCGCCCCGCCGCCGCCGCCGCGGTTCTTCTGCCGCCGCTGCGGGGAGGGGCCGCCCGCCCCTGCTCGGCCCCGCCGCCATTAACCCCTTCGCTCGGAGCCCCGGCCCTCCGCACCCTCCCGGACACCTCCCCCCCACCCCTTCCCCAGCCTCCTGGGACGAGAAGCCAAGTGGGGTGAAGAGATTTCCCCCCCCCCATTTTTCCCAAATGGAAGGGGACGGGATCCCGCGGGAACAATGCGCCTATTGTAGCCGCGCTGCCTCGGCCGCTCGCGGGTGGTTTGTGTTCGTTAAACGCCATTAACCGATAGATCGGGTTATCTCAGGGAAAAAAAACCTCTATTACTAATTAACAAAACGCCGAAAGGCCCCACAAACCCCACTTCGCTCCCCTGCTGCTGGCTCCCATTAAACTGGGACAAGTGAAAAATCCGCTTCCGCTCCCCCCCCCCCCCCCAGTAAGGACTGGGAGGGAAAGGCTCTCCCTCCCCTCACCTCGGGGGGAAAGAGGCAGCTCAGGGATAACCCGACCTTCCCCCCATCCCTCTGCCGCCCACCGACGGTCCCTCCGTGGTGGGACTCACTGGGACACACACACTGCCAGGTCCTCACGTTCTACTGGGGAGGAAGGCACTTCCCGGAGAAGAAACGGAACGTATCACCTGGAGTCACACCTAACAACGCAGCAATTAACTCAGCGGAGCACTATGTTGATTTTCTAGCCCAGACAGACTTTTTTTTAAATGCAAGAATTGAACAATACACACAAAAAATGCTGTGCCTGAACCGACCAATGCTGTTTCTTTAAACTAAGAAGACGGAGAGCAGACCGAGGGAGATGAGGTCCGGATTCCACACCCTCGGATTGCTATGGTATTTGAACTCCAGGGAAATGTCTCCCTTCACCGCCTGCTGCTGGGCATCTGCTGGGTGCTTCACACCATCCTCTTTGTTTCTCTTCCATGGGCAGCCGCGCAAGAACCAGCCCTGTTGGAAAAGTTACTGTCTTAAATATGGAAAGCTTTTTTTTTTTATTTAAAAAAAAAAAGCCTTGTGATGTGTGTAGTTCAAATACTTACCTGTGGGAATTGCGCTCGCACATGGCAGGTACCTGGCAGGCAAGGCAACTACTCCCATTTCGGCACTTTCAAGGGCCTTTGGAAGGTCCCTTTCACTGCGTGTGAAGTGCTGTATGCAGCCCATCACGTAGCCATCCATCATGAGGTTACCGTGGGGTGGGAGCGGAGCCCTGGTCACCGCCGTGCCGGGTGGTGGACACTCACAGCCCTCCCAGGTGCTGCTTGGGGAAGGTGGTGGGTCCCAACATCAAGAGGCGGTGGACCGCAGAGCCGCATGCCGTCACGTCCAGGGGAGCCATCCATCCATCCATCCATCCATCCATCCATCCATCCATCCATCCATCCATCCATCCATCCAGTGCCAGCTGTTTCTCTCCTGGCACTTTGCAGGAAGTACGAGAGCAAGCGCATTAAGCCTGACATGAGGGCTGGTGAAGGCAGGGTGGTGAGAGGTGCCTGGTTCCACATGGCCAGGAAGCACTGAAGCACAGCCTGCCAAGCCCATTCACTCAGAAAGACTTCCTAAAGGGCTCTCAGACATCTTTTAACCCTTTCCTGCTTGTCCATCTCTGGACATCTTTCCCCTGGTTCCCCCACTTAATCCAAGATTTTATCATTGAGCAGATGAATGCCTCCTTTAAAAGCTAAAATAAACAAATTTAGAAGAGAACAGGCAGTCTTTGCCCTTCAAACTGTGCTTGAAAATGGGTAGCTTGCTCTGAGGAAAGTGGAAGAGCCACCTTTGAAAATACTTGTGCTCTGCAGTAATGGTTAACTAACATGTTTATGTATGGGAGACCAATACACCACAGGACAGGAATTAAAGCTTCCTTAAACTTTATCAAATGCCCTATTTAATTAGCTACTTACACCCCATGGCACCTGTGAACATGTAAGAAGAGTTAACGAGGAAAGCAGGGCACAGATTAGGAAAAGAACTTTCTCCCACCCCCACAAGAGAGCTCCAATCCAAATCACTTGGGCCGGTCTAATACCGGTAATCCCTCTAGTGGTAACGCTGTGGCACGTAATTAATTACCCCTCCAAAATGCAATTAAGGGAAGTGAACAATCCATCCTGAGTGAAAACACAGGTAGTGCGTGGCGTTTCGTGGCACCGGCTCAGGAGCACCATGCTGGAAAAATGACCCTTCTGTGGCCTGAACTGGTCTCCTCAACCACAGAGCTGCCTCACCAAGGCAGTTTGAAGACTGAAAACAAATTTAGGCTGCCTGTACCCAGGGGATCTGAAGTTTTCCTAAAAGCAATGGAAACGGTTCAAAGAAACAGGATTCTGAGGATTTTTTCCAGCATGGAAATAAAGGGGCAGAGGGCTGATAACATAGCTAAACATCCAATTTAGAGGTTAACCAAAAAGTTGAGGTTAACAGTTTGACCTCCTGTCCTGCTGCCATCTCTGGTCAGCCACACTCAGCAAAACAAGACACATTTGCTAATCTGGACCAGACACAAGTCCCACATGTCCCACATCTCATCCTAGAGTCACCAGCAGCAAACATTTCAGGTGAAAACCCCTGTAGGTGGGCAAAGAATACCCTGCTCCCAAAAAAGATGTCCCCTGATCTCTATCAACTCAAATTTAGCTTGAATATTGAAGTCGTTCTTCTACTGAAGCAGCTTTTCTAAGCATTAACTTCAACAGCCCTGGGCATTTACCATTTGTTATTATCTGCTCTGATCCCTCTTTGAATTTTATTAGTTTCTTGAGCTTAACAATGGTGCTTCTTGGCTTGGCTTCACAAAGTTACTGGTCATAGTGACACAATTTCAAATAGGAGGTGTCAAAGCAGAAGAGACTTCCCTGTTTAAAACCAGTCCGCTACCAGTGAATGCAGAAAGAACTGGGGAAAAAAAAATAATCCAGCCTGTAGCAATCTCCTCTGAACCTACATGTAGCAACACCACTTTGGCCATGCTGCTATCCATCTGCAACTGTTAAAGGCATCCGAGTGCCACTCAAGTTTTTACTTCTGCCTCCCTAAAAACTGCAGGATCACGAGGAGCTTGGCAGAAGCTGCCATCAGAAACTGCAAGCTCTTTCTTCAAGCAAGATGTTTTGGGGAGAGTAGAGGGACAGGAAGAGCTTTAAAGAGATCTGAGAACAAATTGAATGCTTGGGCTCCCAAGAACTTACCTTGATGAGGGAATCCAGTTCCTCAATCTGAACAAAGGTCCAGCAAATTACAAGCAGGAGTTTTTCTATCTGCACAGACTGTTTTAACCTACTGCAGAAGTGCAGGGAAGCATTCCATGGACAGAAGCAAGTCCTGCTGAGTAATTCAGTGTCAATGCAGACATGTTCTGCCTGCTGTGAATAAACTCTCTGATTTTTCATTGTCTTTTATCTAGAGAAATGAAAGAAGTGCTCCTCACTCTGTGAAAACTAATATATGGCCAATGGAAAAAGCACCGTTGCCTTCACGTGCAGTATTTCCTCGCAAGGTACCACCCCAGTCAGAGCCACCAGTAAAAGCAGCTCCTGAGCCAAGAGAAATAAGCGAGCATGTGGTTTCTTGTACTGGGTATTGTACAGGGTCAGGAACATGTTATTTTACACAAGATTTAATTACTTTTCTGCTATCCTTCTGCAAGCAGTGCGAAGGAACAAGTTTCCTGAGCTTTGCTCTCTGGTGACCTGAGACCGTTCCACCAAGATCACCATTTTCCTAAGCATGTCACATCCTGCCACAAGAGTGTCACCAACAGCGACTAGAAGCTAAGAGCTAATTCCACATGAGCTGGGACTGAACTAACGAGCTAGAAGAGCAATCAATATCCTTCAAGCACATCTCCAGCTTTATAATTTGACCGGCTTCACAAGCTGTACCTGAGAAAACTGTAAAACAACAAAAAAAAAGAGACATGAGCAGGTTTCAAGTGAGGCTCGTATTGAGTTTGTGGCGTTGAGGGGGGCATGGAAAGGAGTTCCCCCCCTGTTCACACAGACCCTGCACACACACACACACACACAGACAGTTCCTCAAACAGTCCCCAGAGACCCAAAGTACATTTCTCCTGTTTGTTCTTCAAACTGACAGCTCAATTACAGCTTTTGAAGCCTTTCTGCATATGGGGAGCAAGGGCACGGGTTGAATGTGCAGTGAGAAATGACTGCAGACTCCTCTTGAAGGCGTGAGGAATGTGACCAGGATCTGCCTCGCTTTCTCAGGCTGGGTCTTAGGAACACACAAAGCCAAAACCCAGAAGGGAGGATCAGACACATCACACCACCCCAGCTGCCATCTCCTGCCGGCCATAAACTTAAAATATTCCTGTGCTGTTTGGCAATGTTAACAGAAATAGTTAAAAACTGGACAAACCAGACCAGACTGATAAGGTGATGCAACAGGAAGCAACTCTAGGAAACAGCACATCCTTTATACCTGTTCAGAACTGAATTACATGAGATGAAAATGCAAAACCCTAAAACTGACAAGCACCAAACGAGCATTAGCAAGACCTGACTTGGGGGACATCTGGAATTAACAGATATTTCCCCCCTCTTTGTAAAGTTACTTTAACATGTCTTATCTTTGTTGCCTTCCAGATCTGAATTAGGAGACATCTGGAATTAACAGTTGTTTTCCCCCTCTGTAAAATTACTTTAAGGTGTCTTATCTTTGTCTCCTTTATAGTGTTCCCCTTTTAATATTTATTCAAATTTGAAAAAGGCTGTTTTGATACACAACTGGTCGACCTGCCGTGCCCGGGCAGCACCTCTCAGTTAAAACCAAAAGGCGGCACACGCATCTGTGTTTTGTCTGCTGCAGACATTTTCACCAAGAGATCAAGAACTTTCATAATGGAGCAGGACGTGTTACTCTACACCACAGAATTCAATTCACTTTACGGTCAGCCTGTACCTTCCCTGTAATCAACTGGTTCCAAAACCCTCCCAAAGCCAGAACAGGTGTTTCATTCATACTGTCTGTCTACCTGGCAAGGACCCAAATACTTTCTTTTAAAGCCTAAACTCGGTATTATTCTGGGGTGCACTGAAAATGCACATATGTGCTGTCTCCTAGGTGTGCTTCAGGCTGGGTCATCACGAGCTCCATGTTTTCCTTCCCACAAACCGAACAGGAGCGCAGCTCCTTTTATGTTAATAACTCAATCAGGCTTTGAAT
>JAOQGH010000005.1:2211804-2229743 GCA_025769975.1 Gallinago jamesoni
AGCTCCATGTTTTCCTTCCCACAAACCGAACAGGAGCGCAGCTCCTTTTATGTTAATAACTCAATCAGGCTTTGAATTTCTGTCACACAGCTCTCCCTTCAGCCAGAAGGGCCCTGCAGATTTAACGAGCTGACATGTCAGCAGAGATCAGTTCACCCACCAGAAAAGCGCGGCTGCTCCTCGGGTGAGACGTGGTGGCTGTTCAGCGCGGCAGGAGAACCGCGGCTGCCGTGGCAAGTCGGAGCCACAGAGGATGGAAGGAGGGTGGAAGAGCAGTGGGGGCAAGCTAGAGACACACAGAACATGCTTTTTCTTCTCGCCTGAAAGGTGGGAGACATCCAGCCCTGGAAATGGGAGGCTGACTCAAGCTTGACTCAGAGAAGAGGATTTTTCCTATATGTCACTGTAACTTCTTTGAATACCGGGAAGTTCCTTCTCCCACAGATGACTCCCCCCAGGTTTGTTTCTGTACCCTCTGGTGATGCGCACAAATATTCTACAGGCACGGGGTCACAACAGACCCTTGCTGGCTTCCACAAACATCATATTCCATTTTTCAAAATCCAGGTGGAAATTATCAGTAGCAAGGAACTTCAGGGATTTCAGGAAAAAAAAAACAAACCAGCTAGCATTTCTAATGCAAATACACACATTTTTTGAAGGAGAGGAAGGAATGATTCATGCGAATAAAGATCGCTCAGATTAAATCATCCACTGTTTCCATTCAAGGAATTTCTTTTTTCCTTGCCATTCTTGAGAGCTGGTGCTGATGTCCCAAATAACTCTGAAAACAATAGGTCTTGGAGAAAGCTTGTATCCAACGTGGCAAAAGGAAGATCTCACCCAGATGAGACAGGCAGGACAGCAGCTGAGCGCTGAGGGTTTGCCCCTGCCCTGCCCCTGTGGTTCCATTGCCTGCCCAGCCGTTCAGCTGGGAAGGTGCAGGTTCTCTTGGGTCAGGGAATTGCTCTGATTTCATTAGCACAACGAGAGCAGCACAACGCAGAGCCTGCACTCTGTGTCCAGTAGGTAACTCGGCTGTCTGCGGGAAACACAGCGCTGATACAGATACAGAGCTCCCACTATGGAAACAACTTCTACCTTCCAACTGGTCTTTTGGCAGTAACTTTTCTCACTAACGCGCAGTGAGGGACCCTAAGGTCACACTTCTCCTTTCCTGTGATCAGACTGACCCGAATCTACTCTCCTGGTTTTGCGTGGGAAATCTTCCTGCTTATTATCTAGATATCATTGGAGTCATGAGATGGTGGGGCACACACTCAAATACCCACTACTAACATAAATGGTTCCTATTAGTGCTAATTACACTATCAGACACAGAGCCAGTTTCCCCAGGACTGATGAGACCTAAGTCAGGCCTTAAAGCCCTTCCACTATCAATTTCTAGTACTTCATGGAAAGCCTATCTTCTCTACCATACAGGATAGTAATATTGGCATTTTCCTATTAAGTCCTATTTCTTTGATGAGAAATAATACATAGTTAATGACAAGCATAATTAGGAACAAGCAACAGAGCCCAGAATCATTATAAATGCCAACCTGGCCCCAGAGGAAGGATCATCTTAACAAATATCCCACACCAGCAGATGTTCTTTGGTTTTCACGTGTGTTTTGCCAGCGGAAGGGGATGCCCAGTCCAGCCCAAAGGAATCAGTGACAGCCCTCGTGTCACTCACAAGGAACACAGACGGAGGAAGGTGCACATACCCAACAACCCAACGGACTTGTTGGACTTAGCAGAACAAACATTTAAATTGGGAATTTCCCTGTTGCCTCCTGCTCTGCAGTTTAGCCTGTTATTTTAAAATGCGCAAAACTGAATGAAGCAGCGGAGACACATTCCAGCCATAAAGCTCCAGCTTTTGTGGCTCTCCAGCAGCTTCTCTAATTGTGCTGCACATGTTTTCCCAGATGAAAAGAGAACTGTGGGTCTTATGAGGAGTGCCAGCTGGTAAAGAGGTTAGGCGCAAAGTTTGGGAAAAAAAAAAAAAGTTAAAAATGAAAGGTTTCTTCCTTCATCCCTTTCAGAGCTGTTTTTGAATGTGGGAAATAACCTCATTCCCCGTGTCCGGGGAGGTGAATGACCAGTACCAGCAGCACTGGTGTAATGAGTATGCAGGGTCCCTGCCACACGGACAGGCTGTGCCGGGGCCACCGAGCAGCCACCAGGCTTTGGCTACAAGTTGGGAAGCAGAGAGCAGCCATCTGCCACACTTGCCAGAATTACAGACTAAGACCAGTACTGGAACCTTCTATGTACACGCTGCCAAGGCAAAAACCAGCCTCAAGACACAGGTTTTGTGGTTTCTTCTCACTTCAGACAGGACAAGGGCAACAGCAGGTGAGGGAGAGGATAACTCTGGGGTAGGAAAGATCATTGTGGCCAAACAGAAGGAGCTGGTATCCTAAGTAGAACCATTGACATTAAACACCCTCCTGTTTGCATTATTTGATTTAGGAGACATAAATGGGATACCAGTAACTCTGCCCAGTACTCCCCATCCTTTACCAGAGCAGAAGCTGCAGAACAAAGAAAGAAAGTCAACAGACATTCGTGTGTTGCCTCAGCTCCCACGGCCAGGGAAGGTCAGACAGCCCCTGCTTGCCATATCCCCCCATGCTGGCACGGGGGACATAGTCATCACAGCTCCAGGAGCCTGGTGTCACGCTGGTTCATCTGGAGCAAGCTGGGACCTGCGTTTGAGGGCACCAGCTTGTACTGGTGCGAGCTGTGCTGCAGCCACTCTGAAGGGAGCCTGGCCATGCTGCTGGCTGTCTTAGCACCACCTCAACACAGAGGAGGATGAGTTCATACCAGTGCTTTCCACTTGCTCCAGAGCTGGAAAGAGGGAGATTAGTTACAACCCCAGACTCTCCCCAGGGCACAAGGCCATGCCGGATGGCAGAGTTTAGCTCCAGCTGTGTATTGTGGGCTCTGCCTATGGGAAACACTTTTTTTTTTCTTTTCTCTCTCTCTTTTTTTTTTTTTTTTTGCCTGGAATACACTCAATCCAAGCACAATATTGACAATAAACTCTTCTTTCTGAGATTCTCAGCTGTAATCCATGGGACTTGCAGAGGGCGAAAGCATTGTAATGAAATATTAGCAAGAGTTGCCTTGGTAACTGCCCAGATGAAGCCCTCTTATATTCAGTGAAGTTCTCCCAGCATGACTAATACCTCCTGGGCTATAGTTACACCACTCTGAATGTCCTGAATGCATGACCAAGTCAGCAGAGCAAACATACTCAAGCCCCATTTATACAGTTATGGCTTAATCTGATTATTTGTAGTTTGACCGAGTGCAAGAGAAATTTGTGGAGCTCCACTCTGCAATCATTAGCTCCTCCCTTTCATCTTGCCCCTCTCGCTAATTCAAGCTGGGATTTCCCGAGACAGAAAAACCAGCAGCCTAACAGCTGAGTGCACATTGCAGTTATCTGTTAAGATGTATTTGGTAACACTTTCTTTATCCTGTTAACCTCATGGGTGAGCATAACACGGGGGGGACACGGAGGGCCTTCACGCAAAGCAAAGCAAGAACAGCTCCATGGACAGGTCTTCCCAGCTCCTCTGCTGCAAAATCCAGGTCAAGGTTTTCAGCAACTTAAAAACAGTTGGTGCGAGAGAAAACCAGCAGAACGACAGGACACAGGGAGAGGCACTGGCAGAGATCCTTGCCTGACCTGAACAAGCCTTCTCCCCCCATCACTTCCCTCCCCACAGCCCCCCTGGCACGGCACGCACACCCTTCCCCTTCTGCTGGCTGCAATCCGAATTGCTCAGGGACATGCCCTTGACCACGTTCAGCCTAAGGCTTGCCCAGAAGAGAAATTTTCTTTTCTGCTTGAGCAGGGGCCTGCAAAGAAAGCCCTGGTCTGCAGTGCTGCTGTTCCTGGGAAGGCTGGCACCATCCCACCCCAGGACTGGGACAGCAGAGGAGACCTAAGTGGTTCCTTTGTAGGTGCAGCTGACAGCAGAGAGCTATCATTACTCCACACTTGGGCTCACTCCATCCCAGCTGTCCACCCAGCCCTTCATTTGCCTTTTGCAAAGCTCCTTTCAGTGCCAGGACTGAGGATTTATAGGTCCCAGAGAGAACAGCTCAGTGCCCTTATAATCCCTACTTCTCACTCTTGCTCTTATTTCCAGGAGTACGATTCACTTTCCCGAGCGGGCTGAGGGGCAGCACACCTGCAAAAGGGGAAGACTCACAACATCAAGAGTTCTCATCTATTTTAAATTTTTGGGAAATGCACATCATTTCCTTTGACAAGATAATCCCACCATTCAGACCCCCTTACTTCTGACCAGCACACCAAACTCCCGAGCCTCCTGCTTTAAACACGAGAGAGGGCAGTTGCATTATCAGACAGAGAAGGTTAGGGTGACACTGTGCACTGGGGTGTTTTCTCTCCCGTTAAATGAGGGGGGGTCCTACCAGCTGTTCAAGTATTTGAACTGGAAGACTGAGGACAGCTCAGTGAGCACCATGGCTCTTGCAGTTCTGTGCTGCACTAAACTGCATATGAACCAGCTTTTAAGAGTCAATTTATAGCAGATAGAGGAAAACATATTATTGGCCACTCTTGACCTATTGGGCAGTACCTGACTCCCCCTCTAAATGCACACCACAGCTGGGGTGTGCTGTGGTAACAGGGATATTTATGCCTTTCATTAGTCTTTATCCCTTGCGTGCAGCACAAGGGAGCTTTCACACCTGTGTCCACCATAGATAAGAACTAGCCATGGTTTGGGCTCCACATCAGGAAAAGATTTTACATATTTCCATTGTTGCAGCCATTAATCTGAAATCTAAATTACTTCCTATTTGGGAAAGCATCGGAGTTTTTTCCATGCAGATTATTTCTACAGTAGCTTAATAGGAACAGCCAGCTATTTTGAGCTTAAAAATAATTCCCCACAGTAGGAAGAGATAGAAAATGGGAAAATAGGTGCTTTCTCCAAAACAGGAGCTACGAGATTGTTTCTAACATCAGAGAGAGAGATGATGCCACAGCCAAGAACCTTGGCTATGGCTGAGGCTCAAATCCCTTCTCTACTTGTTTCCTGCACCCAAAGTGAAACCCAAAGTGAAAAGAAGTAGCAGTCATGGTGTAGGATGAGAATAAAAGCTGTGAGATGCCCAACCACCACATGTAGGTGCATTTTTAAATTTGTAAAAAATGGATTTAACAGCTAAGCCCTGCTTGATTTTGTAGGTCCAATAAACTTCAGTGAAACCCCCCCACGTTCTGCACAGCCTCTCCAGCCATAACCCTTCAAATAGGTGGATACATAACAGAGAGCAGTCCCGGGTTCCTTCTTTGCTGGGTTTCAGCATGAGATTTTCCTCCCTTGCAATAACCTCCAATTTCCTCAGCACTTTATAAAGGTTTCTGTAGTGTACAACCTTTATAGAGTCATCCAGGAAACCAAAGAAATCTTAAACTCAGAATGGCTGGTTTGCCAGGATAGAGCCTGTTACTGGTTTTAAATACTTTGCATTAATATCAAGGATAATATTTTAAATAAAGAAAAAAGAAACCTCATAACCACAGCTGGGCTATTTGTGGGAGGTTTCTCCTCAGTTTTCAAAGATCCTTGAAAAACTGGCAAGGAAACCCAAAACTATTTTACGTTCTTTAGGAACACTAAAGGGAAAAAGGTACTTTGCGGATTAGGAGATTAGAATTACAAATACACTAGCTGGTAATTTTATAGTAATTAAAGTCATTAACTCGATTGTATAGTGCCGTTTCAGCTGGTTTGGGCTTTTAGAATGTTATTTAAAGGAGCCACATTATTAAAGAGCTTCAGATGTGGAATTACTGCTGATAGGTATCCACTCCGGATTGATCCATAGCTCTGAACTTTTAAGGGCTCCCAAGATGCAAGCCATTTGGAAACTCCTTCTGTGATTTACGCATATAGTGCCCGACACCCTCATCTTCACGCTGGAGGATTTATTCCTTCCCTAACGAGGTGAGGGTCAGACATGCCACACTCGTTGGGGAAACGGCGAGGGTAGAGGCGTGTGCCCGTTGGCATTCTTGCCTTCAGCTCTGCGCTTCCAGCATGAGGTATGAATAAAGGAATTTAATTAGATCTTGCCTGCTTCTATTAAACCTCTCTAGAGGGAGGGATGCAGAGACAGTGCAATAAAGAGGGTATGTGATTTGCATGCTAATAAAGGCACATACACTTTCTTTGGACAAGCCTTGACTTGATACCAAGATTAGAACTTGCACTAAACCCAGCTCTGTTCCAACGCGAGCCTGCCACACACAGCACCATCAGCTTCCCGGGGTTTTAAAGTTAATTACAATCTATTCTGCTTTCGCTGTTTCATGTCTCTCTGGCTGTTCCCTGGCCTGCAGCTCACTGAAAAAAAAAAAAACAAACCCTAGCAGATTAAGCGCTTTGGGGTGTTTATCAAATCCTTATTATTACAGGCACCGGCTGGCTTTGGGAGAGGAAGCGTCAGATTCTCTTTTGCTGTTTGTTGGTGGTGTTTGGGGCGGGTGGGAAGGGCACAGACCCGCTCCCCACACAGGAGGGACTCAGGCTGTGGTCTCACAACATGTTGGCTTTGGCAGCAGCATCAACCTAATCTCTTTCTGCCCTCCTTCCCCTCCTGGCTGTGCCAACAGAACCCTTTGTGGAACCAGGCTGTGAACCAGAATAGGGAACTGACCCGGCTATAAAAAGGGGTGTAAACAATTTTTTTTACAGTTTTTTTTTTTTTTTGAAGCTATCTTAAGCCATGTAAGAAACAGCCCTCCCTGGGGGACTGCACAAGTGGGACATCTGGAAGCACAACTATTTCTGTTGGAGGCTGTTAACGCAGGTAAGCACTACGAGTTGTCGAAAGGGACATCCAGCTCTTGCTGATTTGAGACAGCAATTCCTAATATTAAGAGCAATGATACATCGCAAAGTGGAGCATCACCAGGCCAGAACTGCAAGCCATCCACCCGTTTCAGGGGAGAGGAAGCCAGGTCAATGCACTTACAGAGGAGTTTTTAATTCTTGGAGCACGCATAAGCTGTTCTGTTTCAGCTAGCCTTACAGATCTTGTTAGGGCAAAATCCCAAGTGTTTTGCTGAAGTAGTCTCCAGCCAAATCCAGTTTTGCAAAAGGGAGAGCAGAGCTAGTCAGGAAAGATAAATCAGTTGCAGTAACAAACAGCAAAAGAGAAACCCCAAAAAATATTTTATTTTAAGTGCTTATCTGGGTGCTGGATTGAGTCCTTGAGTTTCCTACATGGTCTTGGAAGACTTGCTTGCCTGCAACTCAGTTTCCCACCTACAAGACAGATACAACAGCACTGCAAACAGGGCAGACGAGACACAAAACACTGAGGTAAAACACTCTGCGAGGATAATGGAGAAAAAAGACTCACAATAACAGCACGTGGCATCAGCAGAGGACAGGTAGCTCCTACCCACTGTAGGGACAAGATGGCAGCGGGATCTCCTGACAGGAATTTCCAGGCAGAGCCACGTTCTCAGGGAGAGATCTGGGTGGTCTCTGATGCGGCTCACTCTGGTAATTTGCAATAAAACACCATCTTGGCAACATACCACAAACACCTTCCTACTAAATGAAAGCCCAACTTTGTCCCTGGAGCGTAGCGTTCGACCTGCCACAGCTGCTCTGAACACAGGCCAAAGGCCCCGCAGAGGGTGGGAGGTACGTGGGGAAACCCAGCAGAAGCGTAGGTGAGACAACCTCCTCCTTTCCCCCAAATCCCTCAGTTTACCGCCCAGGTGTAGCTTCTGCATTGGTGGTTTCCCCACACCACAGTTGCTCGATGGGTTGGTTTCCAGCAGGTCTTCCCTGCCCCATTGAACCGCCTGCTGGTTCTGGGACCAGCTGGACCTGGGACCATCACCATCCCACCCCATCCCAAAGGGTGGGAACATCTTTCTTGTTGAGCTGCACCCAAAGCCTCCCTGAAGGGGAGCTCTGTGAAACAGCAAGCACGGGGAACCACTCCTGGTGATTCACCCAGGACCCCCATCGAGCTCGGGGGTTTTACACCCAGGGAACAGGAAGCAGGAGCCAGCCAGAGGTTTAGCTCTTCTGCTGTTCATTAGCAATCAATCAACCTCCTCAAATCCATCACAAACCTCCAAACACACTGCTACAGGTGGATCTCAAGACCAACAATATCCTAACTCACAGGTGTGGGTAAAGACTAATTTGAATGCATTCCCCCCTCCTCCAAACTACATTACTATCACCAGATAGCAGAAGCTTATTTCAAATATAACAAATCCCCCAGATGTGCAATGGGCTGGATTTTTCAAAGGCTGCAGCTGCCATAACCCATTTCCCAACTATTCCATTTACACGTTTTAACACCAGACTATGTCAAAAAGCGTACTAAAGGACTGAGATTTTTTTTTGTGTGTGTGTGGGGGGGGATGTGACTTGCAATCCAAATTTATACACTGTAAAATGGTTACATTTTAAGGTAAACCACGAACTTGTACAAATCAGACGTGCTACACCAGACTGGAGATCAGTAGCTGTGCTCAGAAGCGCTGCCTCGCATGCAGAGGATTAGAAGAAAAGGATCCCACGTGAGTATGGTGCAATGCATAGACTGACAGAGGGCTGCTGTTCTGCCATATAACATCGATGCTTCACTGTCACACTCCTTCCCCGTGAGCGCCGCAGCACCCTCCCAGCCAGCAGTAAATCCCCAAATTCTTTGAGAAGTACATGCATCCTGTTACCCTGCTGTACAACTGCAGGAATTAAGGCAAACAAGTCATGTCCTTTACAGTAGGTCACAGCGAGTCTGTGCCAGATTTCTTTATAAATAGTTGAAACTCCTCCATGAACATCTCCGCTGCCTCCAGACAGCAAGTTTGAAAGGAGATGAGCTGGGGAATAGCACAAGCTCCCCCCAGAGAAAAGGAATCCCTGCAGGATTCCTCAGGAATGCAGAAAAACCTCACAACTCTTCCCAATATTTTTTTCTACTCTCTTGGTGATTACTAATCTTTATGGCGTTTACATTCCATCTATCATTTTTATAACCAGAGATCAGAAAGGGATTATGACCGGGGGCTGCAAGCTATTCACACAGGGACCCTGTTTATCTAAGCGAAGAGAGCAGCTCTTCTGCTTTAACCATTTCTGCGGTGGCGGAATCGTTACCATGTGGGACACGTGCAAAGCCAACTTGCTGTCCTACACCAGCAACCTAAGCGGTGCCATTTCTATCCACAGAAGCATCTCTAAATACAGAACAGTCACAAATACCAAGCACACCCCCCAAGCGGATTGTCATTTTTATACCCAGTTTACATCCAGCTTTTTTTTGAAGTTAATACCGATAATGACATCCCTTCTCCCACACTGGGAGCTGGAAGTGCTGTGACGAGAGAGCGCCGTGACCCGAAGACCCCTGGCAGGCATCATTTAGAAAAGTCATCAGCGCTGCTCTAAATTCATACGAAAGGTCAAATCATCCCCCGGGGGCTCGCGGGGGTCAAAGCTCAGCTACAAGAACTGGGCTGCCCAAATTGACCAGAAAGTGAGCGAAGTCCAGCCCCCGCTACAGGATTTAGCGTGTCTCCATCAGCAATGGCTACTCCCGTGGATGGATGAAAAGGGTGGTTATTTAAGAGGCGGCTGCCACCTCTTAACGGTAACAAACTATGACATTTGAAAGGGTTCCTTTGATCCTCAGCAAACATTGCAGCCCTGATACCAGAAATACTGTAGCTTTTCTTTTGAAGCTATAAGTGATATCAGCCAGCTTCCACTTCCCTTTGAGCAGGAAGGTTAAAAGAAAACCAAAAAAAAATCAAAATAAATGGAGCAGGACCTTAAAAAAAAGCAATAAAATATCTGTAAATATTCAGCGGGTAAGAGATGAAACTGATTCCTTGATGATGACAGCATCTTCTTAAAAATCAGGAAGAACAGTGTCTGCTTTAATCCAGAAAGTTGTCTGTAATAAGAAAAAACCAACTGATGAAGGGAAGGAAAAGGGAGCTCAGGAGACTTTTTGAAGCAGGAAGGTGTTCCAGGTGACGGCAAAAAGGGACAGTCAGGGATTTAATGCTTGTAAGATCATACTGCAAACTTACTAAGGGATTCTCCCCCAGTATTTACTTACAGAGTGCTCTGATACCCTGAAGTACTATATAAATTATACAATAACCAAGAAGAGTGGGACTCCCTGGCCTGACAAGCCTTTACCCTTTAGTTTAAAGACCACTCCCTGTAGATGAGTAACATTGCATCTTACTTCAAAAAAAGCTGGCATCCACTCATTTTTCCTACCAGGTGTGTTTTTCATCTCCTGCCGCGCTATTGTCTGGGCCAGCAGCTCCTGTCCCCAAACACCAAGCCTGGCCAGCCCACCGTCACCCCGACGGGCTGGGTGGCAGCTGGGGAATGGGCACGGGACTCTTCTGCAGACTCAGCTGCTTTAACATTTGGAAAATAGCATTAAAAAGAAAAATTTGAATATGCACACTTAAGGCCTTTGGTTAACGGGGAGAGGAAGAGTTACTTCAAAACAAAACCCAACAGCCCCAGCCTTTAGACAGGAGCCGTCTGCTCGCAGTTAAGTCAGGTCTGGGGGGTGCTCTGCATCCCAGAGGAGCGACCACCAATCTTCTGAAGCAGCTCTCAACCACCCTCAGCGTGAGCTAACCCGGCACTAGGGATCCTTCCCCAAAAAGGCACGTTCTGTGGGTTTGGGCTGTGCTAACACCGGGACTCTGGGGTGGAGATGGGCTGTGCTGCTGCCCACTGCAACGGCAAAGTGCCCCCCCTCCGGCTGCAGCACAGTCCCCCAGCAGAGGAGCCCAGGCTTTCCTGGGTGCTCTCCCCGCTCCCACCCCTGCAGGCAGGAGCACCCACTGAATCCAAGCCTTTCCCTGCTTCCCCCACAGCCAGAAGCAAGCCCTGGGGACAGTCGCAGACGGCTCCGGGAGACAAAGGTTACAGGTGTGAACCAACCTCGGCAGAAGGAGCTCCGGGCCCCGGGGTGACAGCTTGACGAATGACATGCCACATCAAGGCTGGCAGCTTCTCTGCCTGGGAGGAGCAGAGAGGTTCACGAGCATTTTTCTCCTCTGAAGTCATTCCCCTGCCTGACTGCCATTTCTAGCCCCCGTGGAGCATTTTTTTCCCTAATAAACTGCTTTATAGATAAAAAGGTATCAGGAGAAGATCCTCTCCTTGAGATCAAGGCAGTTGGCACTCCAGGGATCTCTGGGCTTTGTGACTGGTGGTTTTCCCAGTCACCTCCTGGCATGACAAGGTGCGGTGGCAAAGGGGACAACTGCCACAGGGGACCTGGCACCATATTCTCACCCCTTTCACAGCTGTGGAGAGATAGGGCACATCCCCGTCCCACAGGTCACTCCTAGTTCTCCAGAGCACTGGAGTTCATGGGTATCTGCTTTCTCTTCTTAACGCCTTGGACACTGGCTCCTTCTAGCTCTGAGGAGAAGCCTCAGGAGTTGTTCTGGAGGCTGGTGACTACCCTTCAATTCCAGAACTGGTGGGGACAGAAATCATAGAATCACCGAGGCGCAAACCATTAACTCCAGTCCTTACTTCAGGCAAAGCAGAGAGATGCTGCCTGATTAAAATCAAACCCTACAGCGTCCCTTTCTGCCATGGGCAGAGGTGCTCACGTGTCAGCAGGAGCCCTCACAGCCCCATCAGCAGCTGTGGATCCAACCCAGAGATCTGGTCTTCAGCCCATCCCACAGCTCCATCAGAGTTTCATCCCGCCCCGAGCGCAGTGCCATCACAAATACCACACAGCACCGCTGTGTTCCTCAGCTCAGCTCCCCTGCTCAGCATAAAATATGCAGAAAAAGCCAAGTCCATGTAGAAAAATAACTTTTTTTTTAAAAAAAAAAAAACACCAACAAACCCTGAAGATGTCAAACAAGCGAGACTGCGGAATTCTTTTTACTAAAGGGAAGCAGACAAGGGAAGAAACACCAAGGACAAGCCCAGACACCTGAAGCTCCAGGCACCCCTCAGATGGCTGTGTTGTGGCCTGGACACCAAACGGGTGGGAAAGTTCTGCCTGCAGCTCTGCCACATCCAGGGCTGAGGCTCCCCCCGCTCTGTTTCGGCGGTTTGAAGTGACATATCCGAGCATGGCTCGTAAATCTCAGCTCACCGGGGCATTTCCTTAGGCCCCCGTATCTTTCTTTAATCACTTTCCCTAGACCGTGCTGGCTTCCCAGATCTTGCGTGCAATAGCTCAGCAGTTCCAGCAAGTGACATGAACAACCGTGCCAGCCCCATGTAACCCCCCCCCCCCGCCCCAGTCCCTCCCCCTGAGCTGGGGCTACTGCTCACGCACGAGAACAGGCATCTGCAACCTCCCTGCGAGCTTCAGTGGGGCTGTTTCACAGCAGTGCCCCACACCAAGGGCTGGCCTGGACAAAGGTTTACTGTTAGATACGTCCGCGTGTGCGGTTTTACATGCCCCATCTACCACGCTGACAAAGATGAAATGAGTCATCCTTTAGCAGCTCCGCTGGCCAAACTCAATCTCCCTGACTGTAACTCAAGCTACTTAAATCTGCTCTACGTTAGACTCCCAAAATGGCTTAATTCAAAACATCTGTTGGGGTGTAATCACACCTTTCAAAGCCGACTCGATAAAACCCAAAGGTGCTTTGAGGAGCCAATGTGGTGTAAATGACTTCTCATGAAAGCCTCCTAAATCTGTGAGCCAAGCAGTCTGCTCTTCTGGGAGAGCAGGAATCTGACTCAAAGTGCACCTCGGTTAGGTCATGTCTCGGTCTGATACTGATCCATGGGAAAAAGTTGGTATTAGCACAAGACACGGTAGCAAAGAGTTTAAATTGTCCATGTCTGGGGACTGCTCTTTCAGTTTTCAGTGAACGCCTGCTATTAAAATCCTTGTGCTGTAAATAGTCCAAAATCAACTATAATTTTAGCCTGTGACTCGAGCAGAATTTAAAAAATATTTTAAAAGCAAAACAAAAGATGCTTCGCTTTCATTTCTGAGTTACAAACCAGCTGAGTTTGGAGGGGGGGAGGGGGCACTAATTCACCTAAAGAAATAACGAATGCGACAGTAGGTTAGATTTCAAAGAGATTTAAACACTTTGGCCACACAACTCCAGAGAATACAACGTCCTATGCATCCTGGCACTTTCCATCATCGGAAGACTCTAGCCTAACATTTGAAAACTAGAGGTTGGTATTTACATGTAGTAATAATTTAATCTTTTTAACAATTGAACTGCCAGGCTGGCAGCGGTGGTGAGGATTAGGTATTAAGATGTATTTTTACAAATGGGCACAATCAGTCAGAGCTGTCAGGATGGCTTTCATTAGGATTACCAAAGGAATACCCAGAGTGAAGGTGTTTGTAGGAAGCCAGATGCCAAATGCAGCAGTGCTTTGCATCACAGCAATTAGCAAACAGGTAAAGACTTGTGACAAAAGAGACTCCCCATGTGCGTACAAAGACACACAAATATTTGCAAATAGAAAAAAAAACCAAAACACACGAAATATACTGTCCTAATGACACTTTCAGAGAGCATCTAGCACAGATCTCACACTTGTCCTGATCCCACAGGGGATTAGGCTGCTGCAACCCATGCTGAATATTTACCAACATAAATCCATTAAAAATTATGCCCTGTGTGTTAATGAACACCACACTTGGACGTGGTGAGATACTGCTACATGCAAAGGACTGCTGTTTGGGCAACAAAACTCACTGGTGGTTATATCTCATCACTTTTGCCTCCACATTTGGTCCTCCCTTGAGTGAATGTGCCTGGAAAGGGCTGTGCCTTGGGCAGCAATCTCAGCGGAGACATAGCCATGGCAGGGTGAGGTGGAGAAACTTTTTTGGACTCTAATATCTCTGAACAGTGTCCCCTAGAGCAGTTCCTGAAGCTGGCATGAATTCCTGTGGGCATCTCTCCACGCAGTTCAAAGCCATCATGCTTCTTGGAGCACAAGTTAATCTTTCAGAACACTTGGGGAAAAATCCCCACCACAGATGGTATAAAAGGGATATTCTGACTTGCCTCCATACCAAACACTGCAGCAAAAGCCCAGAAACACATGAATAGGGTGAAGTCATCAGATGCAGGCAGTCCCTGTCTGTCATCGGCACAGCAAATGGCCCCTACAATTAAGAGCACAGGCTCTGTCTGGTTTTGGCATCATTCATGTCTAATGGCTGCTGCCGTGTAACATACAGATGCTGTAGGTGAAATTAAACCTGAAGCACTTCCACAATATATCATTTTTATCCCAGTATCTGAAGGGAAAGGTATGCTTATGCTGGAATGCGACAATTTAAGTGTTGTTCCTGTCAATCTTCAAAAGCATTTGCAGTCAAATTGAGCTGCCCAAACTGCTTCACTCCATTTGAAAAATTATGAGTAATAAAAATAGTGTTAGATGATGAGCAGAGTAGACGGGTGATGCTGAAATGAATTAGCGTGTAAAGTCTTGGGCACTTATCTGAATCTCCTCATCCCGCAAGAAGTTGATCCTTTGAGTATTTTGCTATATGTGGTTTTGGTTCAGGAGAACAGAGGCAAGTGGAAACAGTAGGAAAAAAAAAAAAAGTGGTGTCTGAGCAAGTCTATATCCAAACACTGGGGTGGAGGCAGGGAAGAGAACAGCTTCTGTGCAGGAGAACCTGTTCCCGGGGGGACTTCCCCGATGGGTGACAGGCAGGGACTCTGCTCCTCCACGGTGGTGGAAGTTGACCATTCCCATTACGCAGGCGAGGGAGTTGTCCTTCCCACACCATGTCCCCGATGGGCCTGGGGGGTGCAGGCAGCAGAGAGCACTCTGTGTTCACAGCCCTACGCCCTCCCAGCCCCACACACCCTGTTTCCACGTGGGAAGCCTGGGGGAGGCCAAACAAAGGGATTTTTCATATCTCCTGTGCTGTAAGTACTACGGCGACAAACATGATAAAAAATCCAGGACCCAGCCCCTCTCTCCCTCACTCCCCACTCCATCCCCACCGCTGCAGGGGCACTGCCTGGGCCACTCCACTTGCACGTCCTTTATCTCTGCAAACAGCGTCCTCAGCTCCCCATTGAGGCTGCTCCATCTTACACAGGATTTAGTTAATCATATACAGCGGGAACACAGCCCTCTTTGTCAGAGCCCCGCAAGCCTAAAGGACTATTCAGGCACCGGGTGGGCATCACTCGAAATTATGACACTAATGAGGGTCAAACACTCCTTGTTTCCCTTCCATTTAGTCACACGGAGCCTGTGTAACACAGCAGAAAACCTGTGTCTGCCCATCTCCTCACACTGAGCTGCCCAGTGCCCGTGGAGAGGACCCTGCCAACGCTGGGGCTGGTCTCCAGGGGAGGCAGTGGCATGTGGATGAACACGATGGCTAACAGCCATGCCTGCCCATGGCACCAGGAGGCTAGGAGAGGGCTACTGGCCCATCAGTCACTTCCAGTACTTTTGTCTTGGAAGGTAGCTCAATGCATGTCACCAGTACTGAGACTGGCTGTCACTACAGCTCATGTCTCAGGCGTACAAAAGTCTGTCTATTCCTATGTCCAGCAGCCTCCCTCCAGCACAGAAGAGATGGAGCAGTTTGGATTCCTACCACATGCTGTCATGCAAACCACAGTATGTTATTTCACCTCTCACCTTCCTACCATATATATGGCCTCCCTGCTTTGGGATGGGGCTTGAATGCTTCCGTGACACAAAGTGGGGTTTGATGTAAACTCCGCTAACCTCCCCACAACAAACTACATCATGACATCTCAGCTCCCGAGCTCAATCTCTGCTTGAAAACTTAATGGATTTGGTCTGCTCAAGCAGCAACAACTCAAACAGCGGTTTCTAGAAGTGCCTCTGTTGGGGCTGAACCTCAAAAGAGCCAAAACTGCTCCACAGAGGCACCCACTTGTGTTCAACCACAAAGCTGATGGGGAAAGCCCAAGTCATGATTGCCTGACGTAAGCCTAAAGTAGACATGATGACCCAAAAGTTCTGTTCCCTATGCTCCCATAGTGGTGTTTTTAAAATCAAAAATTAGTAATGAGCTTATGTTGGCTTGGGCTGGTAAACGGCCACAGGCTGCCCTGTGTGGGCCGACCTACAACATCCCAGGATCTACAACAGCCAAAAGAAATGTGCGTGGGCAGAATTCCTGAGTCCACAACTGGCCTCAAAAATCAGATAATATCATGGGAAAACACAGGGACGACCCCTCGTATCCCCAGCAGCCTTCCTGAGAGCGACTCTAAAGCTGTCTCCACAGCTCCATTACGTCTCCACGTAATGCCATTAGTTTCTGTTTGAGAACTGGCCACAAAACACACTGCCTCCATCTGAGCAATTAAAAAGAAAAAAAAAAAAAGTATATTCTACCAGCCAACTGTTTAATTATCAAGGGTATTAAGCACAGCATGCAACTGATAGAAAAGCTTTAGATCTCCCAAACAAGCTGTTCTCTCTGTTCTGTTTATTGGACAGAATCAGAGTACATAACAGGACAGGAGTGTGATCTGTTCCCGTTGGTACAACTCCTACCGTGGGCTGCGATGGAAATGCCACAGGGCTGGGTACAGGCTCTTCGGTAGGCTCCCAAGGAAAAGCCTGAACTCCTTTTAAGAATCCAGCAAGATTCCCATTTTGGAGGCAATTCCCTTGGTAGGTTTGTACTACCCTGCTACCATAGTTGGCTTTATGTCACCTCTCTGCCCGCCCCTGATCTGCAGGGATTTTCTGGTGGTCTGGAAGAGGGCAGTGCTGAGCCCTACATTTTCTGGGAGATCTTGCACTCCTCTGGCCCTGGAAGCTCTCCAGGGAGATAATGCTGTCACTGAGCGATGAGCCCAGCAGGACTGCTGACACAGCATTTCTTTTCAAATGTAAACAGTTGTTCATGGTGCAAGAAAGCATTTCACAGTGCCCAGCTCAAACATTAAAAAAAAAAAAAAAAAATCCTCCTCTCCCTCAGTCTTGTTTAAGAACCTCAATTTAATTTTCATTGGTAATGAACTCTAGTGTTTTTTGTCTGCCTTTTGGTTTCTGGACCATGGTTGGAGTTTACTTCAAGTCTTCCCCCTACAGACTTCAAGGCTCTGTAGAAACACGGTTTTTATAAAAATGCAAGCAGAAAAGGAAACTGCGAGCAAAACATCTGATATTGCAAGACATGATAAAATCACAGGAGCTGGCAGAACTGGCAGGCTGCCCTCTCCTCCTCCATCCACGGTCTACGTCCCTTTGTGAATTGGCCTTTGTTTGCTACAGATTCACTCTAGCGGTTTCTCACACCAGAAATTAAGCCCTATTTTATCCAAACCTGGCCCAGAGGGTCTTTGGCTCCTAGCCAGAACATACATAGCATTTCTTTTTGTTTGCTCTTCTTTTCTCAGTCTCTCTCCCTTCAGGGTCCTGTTATTATTTAAAAAAAAAAAAATATTTAAAAATTTACATATTAAAGTGCTTACTTTCAGGTTGCTACATTTGTTCTGTACTGCCTTTGGGGTCATAAAGAAGTAAAAATTATTTTGGATTTAGAGGGAGCTGGGAGAAAGCTGAGGAGAAAAAGGGCTATTATCAAGCATCCCTTTGGTTCTGAGACACAGGCACTGATATGAGCCGGGTGATGAGTCAGGCCTGGGGAGGGACATGGCATTTGGATTAAATGAGATGGCCCGTGATGTGCCTATAACGGGCTGAGGGGACACGCTGTTATCAGCAGGGCCGTGCCAAAGGACGTGCTGCGAGCGTGGTGGGACATGGGGCCCTGTCACAGCTGCTGTGGGGCTGGAGGCAGGCAGCACGCCTGGGAACAGGCATCTGAGATGGGAGCGCGTCCCATCCATCCATCCCATCCATCCATCCCATCCATCCATCCCATCC